>VDFB02353493.1:388482798-388715718 GCA_007258455.2 Sequoia sempervirens
AGTAGAATTCGATATCAAGGAAGAGTAGATTATAATCTGCCATTGCATCTAGAGTTGCTGTTGTTGATTGGCCCTGAATTCAGCCTCATTGTAAAAGACTTTGTTGATTCTTATATAATATATAAGTGATAAATTGTTGCTGGGTTTTTCTCCCTCAAGTGGAGGGTTTTCCCAGGGTATATGCTATGTTTATGTTTTTGAATTTGAATTAAAATCTGAGTTTTATATCTGATCATAAAACTAACATATATTGCCCAACAAACTTGAGGAATATCAATCGATCATCACTACCAGTCCGTTCTGGGAATGATGAGTCATGCAATAACAATCCTGTGATGATTCGATGAGTGTCTTGTGAGGTGATTCCGGTCTGAAGTCGCCTCAAGAGTCCTCAGCTATATGTCGAATGAAGGCTTCTCGTGAACACGCCACTAGAGATTGCTCGCACCTGGGAGTTGCGACCAAGAGAATTCCTTGATGATGCCAGCTCCATGCGTGCCTTAGTATGGTGTCGCTCTAGATACTGGTTATTCCTAATGCTTCCGCTCTAGGATGGTGATCGTTGTACCCTTGAGCAGCGGCAGATGGTGATGGATGTAGCCAGACTATGGCCAGAGTGAAGCTCGACCAATAATCGCCTATGGTGGCCCCTAAGATGCTAATACAATCTGCAATCACAGCCTGATGCGATGATTCTGGAATAGGGCGTGTGAAATGTCAAATCTCAGATGCTGTGCGGGAGTATTTGCAAAGAAGAAAGTCATGGATTGCTAGGTCGACTGACAGGAGACTACGTCCTTGAAAGCCCAGATGCTAGGCTCCAATTCAAATCATGATATCTGATGTCCATCAATGAATAACGACCCCAAATAAATACTAAACATCGATGCCAACTAGAAGTCGGCTAGCAGAGAAATTGAAATTCAAATATTATTTTGAAGCCTTCCAAGGGGTTGGCCCAGAATAATAAACAATAATTTAAATTTATTAATTATTATTTAACATTTTAATATTATTATTATCATTTTAAATTAACATTTAAAAATGCTTTTCCCCGCTAGTTGGATATAGGTCCCAAATTGTGGGACACGACAAGATGATACCTATATGTGGGAGAACACCTGAGCAACTTTATCCTAGAAGCATAATAAACATGATAATAACGTAAATGCACATGAATATAATGCACTCTAACACCTTGCCCCCCTTCCACCTCCCTATGCAACCTTGCTAAAGATAGAGGATGCTCTCAACAAGATGACACCTATGTGTGGGAGAACATCTTAAGCAACTTTATCCTATAAGCATAGTAAACAAGATAATCATGTAATATGCATGAATATAATGCACTATAACACCTTTCCCCCCTCCCCCTCCAGCCCCCACTCACCCCCATGCCCTCCCCTTGACTCTCCTCCCTCAATAAACACAACGTTGGTATGTAGTGATGATGATGGGTCCCGACAACTAGGGCCTGTTAGATTCCATGTACACAGTTCTGTCAAAAGTAGAGAAAAGAAGAAAAATCATAGGAAAAAATCCTCCCTAAATGAGAGAAAAGAATAAGATTTTAAGAAGATCTTGCTCAATGAAATATGGTATAATGTACAAAGAAGTTGTAAAAGCATCTGCGAAAGAACATTGCAATATTGTAGAACCAAAGATCCATTGATGAAATCACGATCAAACAGAGCTAGGAATCCAAAGAAGTCTGGATCAAAGATCAGGATTAAGAGATACAAATCTGTATGAGTGAGACAAAGCAACACTATTCGAGTCACCAAAAATTTGGAGCATGTCGAAGATGCAGGTGACACAAGCCAATAGTCGCATAAATGCTATTGTAAACAAATATCTAAAAGTGTCTATAACTGAAGAAGGCAACTTCTACAGATAGGAAACCAAGTATCGCTTCCATAAAAAGGAATACAGTGAATGTCTATTTGATACATCTTTCATCTCACTAGTATGCATGTGTATTTAGCTGATACATTTGCCTAGTATATAGGAACAAAGACTAGGTACATTGAAATGAAACAAAAGAAGCATTAGCCATATTATAAATAGCACAACAGCCCTGATAGTGTTGTGTAGGGAGAGCTATGGCATCAAAATGTATGCATCTATGCCTAAAAAATGTTAACAATGTGATAAAAATAACATGAAATAGTAAATGTAAGTGAAAAAGAGTGTGCATTAGCAAGGCACGCATGCATGAAGGCTGTGATCAAAACAGAAGAAACCCCCCATGATACTTCAAAAATCAGTTTGTTTACAATATACATCCCAAAAAACCCACCTAGAATCTATATAAAGCACTTCAAAGTGATTCTCTTTTAATAGTGAGGATGCACTTATACTTAGTGCATAAAACAATATGATTTATAGTAGTCCATAAAACAGTATGATCTATAGTTTACAAAATAGTCATGCTGAAAACTACAAATGTCTAAAACAATATGATTTATAGTTTACAAAATGGTCATTATGCTAGAAACTACAAATCTGAGACAAAATCAGAATAAAAGGATAAATTGTCGTTAAGAGCGTGATAAACTACATGCTTTCAAAAAGAATGGCAAACAAATCCAAATTACCAATCTAAAGTAATGGCCTTTGAAAGGTCCATAAACAGGAATTAGTAAGAAAATTAGGCGAGAAACTACCAATTTTAGAAAATTGGGTTGTGATCTGCAAAAATTGTCTACACCATTGTGAGGCACAGAGAAAATTTGCTCACTTTTTTGAAAAAAATTCTTGAAAAAAGAGCACAAGATGGCCAAGATATCACCTCCTGAAGTGAGGCAACCAAAATCAAAGCTTTCGTGAAGCCTTTCTCCTCAAAAAGGAAGTACATGAAATTGTGCCTTGCAAACCTCTGTTAAACTGAATTTTGCACCAAAAATCTCCTCCAGCAAACACAATATGACACTTGATGTTAGTGCAATTTTACAATTTTTATGTCTAAGTTGCAAAAAGACATTCAAGGCAAAAACAAAGGCCTGATCCTATGACAATGAAAGCAACTATGAGATTCAAAGTGAAATTGCAAGAAATTTGACAACAATCCTTTAGGTAGCCAAGGTCATGGGTTCAACTCCTGATTTGCCTGTGGTGTGGATGAGGGTCTGTTGCACATCACTCGAGAGGTTATAAGGAGGGCTTGCCCTTTAAAGAGCTAAGCTCCAGGTTGCTGAACTAAACTCTCTATTCCTCTCGGTTAAAGAAAAGAAGTCGATAACAATCAGACAAAACAATATATCCTAATATGTAGAGTTTGGAAAGAGCTTTTGAAAGTATAAAGTTAAAAAGTTGGACCTCTTGGGCAACAGTTATGTTGGTTTCTAGGTGCTTTTAGTGTCAGTTTAATTATTCTCAAGCCCTCAAATTATCTGTTAAGAAAAAATATTGCAAGATTAAAAAAATCATTCCTTAAGTGTTATATCAATTCTGTTGCACATCACTCTCGAGAGGTTATAAGGAGGGTTTGCCCTTTAAAGAGCTTAAGCTCCAGGGTTACTGGAACTAAACTCTATTCCCTCTCGGTTAAAGAAAAGAAGTCGAGAACAATCAGACAAAACAATATATCCTAATATGTATGAGAGTTTGGAAAGAGCTTTTGAAAGTATAAAGTAAAAAAGTTGGACCTCTTGGGCAACAGTTATGTTGGTTTCTAGGTGCTTTTAGTGTCAGTTTAATTATTCTCAAGCCCTCAAATTATCTGTTAAGAAAAAATATTGCAAGATTAAAAAAATCATTCCTTAAGTGTTATATCAATTCTGTTGCACATCACTCGAGAGGTTATAAGGAGGGCTTGCCCTTTAAAGAGCTAAGCTCCAGGTTGCTGAACTAAACTCTCTATTCCTCTCGGTTAAAGAAAAGAAGTCGATAACAATCAGACAAAACAATATATCCTAATATGTAGAGTTTGGAAAGAGCTTTTGAAAGTATAAAGTTAAAAAGTTGGACCTCTTGGGCAACAGTTATGTTGGTTTCTAGGTGCTTTTAGTGTCAGTTTAATTATTCTCAAGCCCTCAAATTATCTGTTAAGAAAAAATATTGCAAGATTAAAAAAATCATTCCTTAAGTGTTATATCAATTCTGTTGCACATCACTCGAGAGGTTATAAGGAGGGCTTGCCCTTTAAAGAGCTAAGCTCCAGGTTGCTGAACTAAACTCTCTATTCCTCTCGGTTAAAGAAAAGAAGTCGATAACAATCAGACAAAACAATATATCCTAATATGTAGAGTTTGGAAAGAGCTTTTGAAAGTATAAAGTAAAAAAGTTGGACCTCTTGGGCAACAGTTATGTTGGTTTCTAGGTGCTTTTAGTGTTAGTTTAATTATTCTCAAGCCCTCAAATTATCTGTTAAGAAAAAATATTGCAAGATTAAAAAAATCATTCCTTAAGTGTTATATCAATTCAGTAGGCATCATTGCAATTCACACGTCTTCCTTAAATTTTATCGAATAAAAAAAAATATAGCAAAATTTTCAAAATTCAGCTGTAAACATTCTCTATTATTTTGCCAGGGATAATACTAAATTGTATGAATCTTCTTCAGAGTTAGTCTTAAGATTACATACTTTTAAAATAGTTTTAAAAGCTCTATTTTAAAATTTCCTGACCCACAAAAAAATATTTATATACTAGTGGTAAATTCTAGCAGTATCAGTCCATGCCTCATGCATTTTTTATTTTATAACAAATCTTTATTTTATAATAAACCTTATAACAACCAGTCAAGTTTTCTTACTAAATATGTCAGATTGGCAAAAAATATACATGTATAGATAATAAGCTCTATTTTATACTCAGAACCAGCCTTAGAATTTGGCAATACATTTAAAAAGTTAGAATTGCCAATTAATATTTTGAAAAATCCATCAAAGTATTCTTAGATTCATTTGATTTGTCAGAAATAAACATTTGCTGAGCTATTCTCATTGATAGTAAATCCTTTGGGTTTCTTTGTGATTATAATATTATTCTTTCATAGGTATATTTCATTTTGAAGCAATATTCCCCCCAAAAAATCTATCTGAATTTTCTATCACATAGTAGTTTTTCATGGGCTGCTTCTTTGCCTATTGATCGATTGTCTAATTCATCATAGGTATTTTAAAAAATTGAATCAGCCAGTAAGCAAAATTTTTATATGTCATATATGACATAACTTTTCTCTTTCTGTCATGTTCCCCTTCTCAATGAGTTGGAAATAATACTAAAGTATTGTAAATATTGTATTTACCCTAAAAAAGTGACTGCCACTTTGAAGTGTATAAGTTTTTTTTTTTTGAACTTTTAAAAAAGTAAAAAAATGAAAAAAAAGAGTGAGATTGCCGCCCTGGAAGCTACTGTCCAAGGTTAGAAGGCACCGCTCTAGGGAGAGGAGAGATTATAAAGCAAGTGGAAGCAGCAAACAAGGGCTATCTTTCATCTTTAGAACCCTCATTTTGAGTACTGGTGTTCACCCAATCCAAAGGACAAAAACCTTAAGTATTGCCCAAGGTACAAGGATGGAAACCCTTGAGCATCTCAAACAAAGATCAGGGATGAAAACCCATAGGCTTCCAGTTGGTGATTCCAGTTCAGGATTACACAGACTTAAAGATTTCAGCGTAGCAGTTCCAGTTTAACAGTTAGCTTCAGCACTTTCCTAGCTTTAGTGTAACAGTTAGTTTCAAAATTTTTCTGGCTTCAGTGTAGCAGTCAGTTTCAGCACTTTCCCAGTTTCAGTACAGCAGTTAAGTTTAACAGTCGGTTTCAGAACCTTCTAGTTCAACGTAGTTTTTAAAAGAACTTTCTGGGTGTGAGTGAACAGACTGCAGATAGCAGAATAGATCAGCAGTATTTCCAGGTAGTCTCCAGAACAGAAGGCTTGCAAGGTGAAGGTTTCAGCAGCTGACGACCTAGGGCTTCAGATGTCTTGGCATGCAAAGATCTCCATCACACCATAGCAGCAAGCCTGTCATAAACTTGTAGACCCAGCTTAAGAGCAGCAGTTAAGTCTCTTGTAAGAACAATGTCAATCCAATTAAAAAATGAAACATCATTACAACATTTGACACCTGACCACCCAGTAGTAATTTTAAGAATTGATCAAGCTGTTAGCCTTCCTCTATAGTTAGACTTGCAACAAGTTTCCATTTTGAAAGAAGAGTAAGAATTTCATAATAAATTACTGTATCCAGAATTAATTGAGCTGCTATCTTTATTTACAAATGAATTATTAAAAAAAACCATTGCTGTTTATTAAGGGGACATGACAGAGGTATGTTTCATTTTGAAGCAATATTCCCCTAAAAAAATCTGTCTGAATTTTCTATGACATGGTAAATTTTCATGGGCTGTTTTTTGAGTATTGATGGATTGTCTAATTTATCATAGGTATTTTTGGCCAATTAGCTAATTTTGTGACCAATTTTAAAAAAATTGGATCAGCCAGTAAGCAAAATTTTCATAGACACCACACAATTTTTCTATAAAATGTACATATATTATTTGAGCTTCCCAAATTTCTGCACTAAGACTTTTTAGATGGTTGATTTTCTATAATTGCTGTCTCATTTTTCTTTATTACCAATGATTTGGTATTAAAACACTAAAAAGAAAACGGCATAGTGATTCTTGAAAATTAAATTTCCGGATGAATGCTGGTGTTTTCTAGGGGCTACTCTTGGCCAATTCAATAATTCAACTGAACTTTTGAAACTAGTTCAGCCAATCAGTTTTTCTTTTCAGTGACCACTCTACTGCTACAAGTTCTCTACACATATTTAAATTCTTAGGTTTTACAAGTTTCCAGAAGCAGATATTTTGGATATTTGGTTTTCTAGAGTCACTTTGCCATTATGATCTCCATGTTTTTTTGTGTCAGAATTACTGAACAATACATAAGTTTCTTGGTTTTGAACTTGAAAGGTTAGCCAACTACTCTTTACTTGAAAAGTTGGTATTATTTTTTGTATGACACATTTATTGTGTAAGATATAACTTGATAAAACCCACAATATTTTTATTCTGAAGCACACACATTCATGCAAGTATATTCAGAAATATTTTACATGCGGTACTTGTAAAAGATTCTCCACCCCTTAAAAATTTGTTTTCTTGATGTTGCAGATGCCCATGATTCACCTGCAAAGACACCAGAGAAGATTATACAGAAGAGTTACAGTAATAAGGTAGCTGAGTCAGTTGTGAGAAAGGAGGAGATGCAAACATCATTGACCGTAATGAACAACAAGACTGGAAAGGATCTTCTGCAGGTTTTGCAGGAGATTGATGATCAATTTCTTAAGGCTTCTGAGAGTGGCCAGGAAGTGTCTAAGATGCTGGAGGCCAATCGCTTACATTATCACTCCAATTTTGCAGATAACAAAGGTATATTTGATTTTGTATTTTAAAGAGGATTTTTTATTGTATTCAAATACTGATAAGCTTTTTGGAACTTTAATTTGGTTTTGTGGCTATACAAAAAGCTGATACACAAAATTAAAGGTCTTGAAGAACTTTTTGGTAACAAAATATTAGGAAAATATGCTCTTTATTTGAAGTATATTATGTTTCGAAGGTCAATTAGCATTTTGGTGCTTTAAGCTACTGGTACAGGATCCCAATCCAGAAAACTGAATACACTGTGACAGATTTTTATGTAAATACCATCAAATATCAGTAAAATCCTAGGTATTTTATCTTCAGAAAATCTCTAATTTACAGAAGAACACTGCTTTAATTTTATGTATTTCATATGGAGAAGGTTAATCAATATTTGGGAGCTTTAAATTACTGTCTTTAAAGGCTTGCTGAACAAAACTAAAATTATTTGATGCTTTTTCAGGTAAATATTATCAAATATTAGTTAATTGCTGCTTTATTGTTTATGTTTTTTGTATTTTGGATTGGTCTAGTTGGAGTTGCTCATAAATTGTCTAAAGATGATATCAGGTTGTGACAGATATCTGTCACAATTTATCCTGTGATGATGGCAAGCCTTATATAATACTGTAGTTCAAGTAGAAATATTTGTTTTTAAAAATATGAATGACTGCAAATACAACAGATATTGTGAAGCATACCGACTAAATGTGTGCAAACACTGGAATTTTTAACTTGGCATAAATTGTCTCTAGGAAAACATTAAAATTATTTATGTTAGCCCTTCAAATGTGTGCAAATACAGAAGATTATTTTACTTGGCCTGAATGGTTGTAGGCAAAATTAAAAATTATTAATATTGGCCTATAAATATGCATTGGCAAGAAAGTCTTAAGTTTTGCTCTGCTATCTGACTATTTTAAAGCACTGTCAGAGTGAAAATCAAGTACATTTAGAAGTCAATTGGCAGCAATGAAAATGATAGTTCCTGTAGGTGTCAAATCTACATGCTTTATCAATCAAACTCTAATATTACATAGCAAATCAAATAAGTTTGATGCAGTGTCACAGAGTTTAAAATATGCTTTCATGTACTAATAAGCAGAGGGTCAAAAACAATTAGTTTTTTCAATGTTACATGTATTGTCAACAAATTCATAAGGAATTGATTGTTAAGAATTGTTAAAGCCATCAACACCTTTTCACAATTTGCAAAGTGACATTGTATTTTACATTTTTTTGCGATTGCATATGATCTCTTTTGAGTTTGCAAGCTTTCCAAGATGCAAGAATTTCATGTCTGGAAATGAAATGATATGATGCTAATGCCAATAAATAACCAAAAATGTTATTGGGACTAGAGGTACGTCGGCATTTCAATTCACACCTTTTAGTGTGACACAAAGTGGAATAGACGTACAGTAAAACTGTTTTTTGAATTAGAAGCGGAAGCTCCCTGTAAAGTAATAATTGACCTAAAACTGAACAATATGTACTTGTATTTTACAATTTTTACAACAATTTTTGGGGTGGTTCACATTTTTGCTGAATAAAATGTAAATGCATAGCTTTTTTAGTTTTTTCCTAGGGTAAAAGGCTAAGATGGTCATTCAATCAAGGCAAACGATTTTTATATTTTTGACAAAAAAAACCCCTACAACTAGATGCTTCCCTTGTTAAGCTAAAATCAGAGACTTGTCAATTCAAGAATACAAGGAATGAATAGGTTCTAAACATAACAACACAAATGCTTTGGTAAATTAACTGAAGGATTTGGTACAAAGCCACAATTTCCAACTTCGAATAGATTTGCAATGCAAAGCTTGCAAGATAGGCTTAAGCAATTTAATCTACTTCACATATGAAAAAATCATTCAATCGTAATTAAAAGCAAGATAGGCTTATCAAATTCTATTGAACGAGTAACAAATTCTAGATTGACAATAACACTAAAGAGCAATTTCAGTAATATGTAGGTATAGGAGTTACCATTAATTGATCTTTTTTCTCTAAGTGCAAGAAAGCACTTATTTATATTGATTATAAATAGTTGCATAAAAATAAATTAAACTAACTGCACTTCTACCTAACTACTCTTCTACCTAACTACTATTGACACAATCATGCGATTGTGAGTTGAATTGACAATCAAAATATTGCTATTATCCCTTAAAATCTCTCGTCTCTCACATGATGAGGTAGATGATTTAAAAATAGCTAACTTTGAGCTATAAATAACAAATTCTAAACATAGCATGGACTCCTTGTGCTACAAATAGGGATTGCTAAAAATAGCATGGGCTACAAATAGCTCTGACTAAAAATAATAAATCCCTAGATATGTTATTTGAAAATGGTAATGGCTAAAAATAGACTTTTTTGTTAGATGGCTCTAGATGATTTCAACGATTCTTCAACTTTTTTTCTGATCATTGCTAATCCTTTGCAAAACCTTGAAAATCTACTCATTCATCCTTTTGTATAAGCGTGCTTGCTGGCGTTTCAATTCGCACAGCTATGCACAGATAAACTGTTCTTCGAATTAGGAGGGGAAGCTCCCTCTTTGTTGATGTTGCTTAAAGAAAGTAAACTAAACTAATTTGCCTATCTTTTTGTTCAGCTAAGAGTACAAGGTTATAGAACTCTAGCGATGTAGCTGAGATTTTCTCTTTTGAACTTCAACTACGACTAAGCCTACTCTAATGGCGTTTCTAACCACTCAAGTAAACTCAGAGCTTGAGAGTTAGAAATGAACAAGGAATGATTCTTTGACACAAATACTTCAACAAACTTTCTTCCAATGCACATCTACTGTACTTTCAATGCAAGTTGAAATAAGGATCATATAAGCATAACACATAAAACGAAAATCTGAGACAGTAGATCAAAGCAGCAAAGTAGGCATAAGATTTTATTTTCTCAAATTTCAAGTAACAAAGATTACACTTCTGGGACAGCAGGATTGTAGCAATAACAGGCTTATAGTTTAGCCATCAAACCAGAATACATTGACACAAGACACAGGAACTGAACAATAACTTGCAGCTAAAAGAGGCTTGCAAACTTGCTCTAACACTAAGTGAACAATACTGAATAACAATTAGAAGGCACTAGTAGGCTCAGCGTTTTGTTATCACAAGCACGGTTAAAGAAAAATGGGCAAGGCTGCCCTTATTTATACACAAGCAGAGAAGTAGGGAACCCTAAAATCTCCTTGCTTTTACAACTAAGACTTGCCAACATGCAAGCTTTATTTCTAAAACTAAAACAAGATAAGCATCTAACAACCTATGAAAGCATAAAAACAG
This sequence comes from Sequoia sempervirens, assembly GCA_007258455.2. Taxonomy (NCBI): domain Eukaryota; kingdom Viridiplantae; phylum Streptophyta; class Pinopsida; order Cupressales; family Cupressaceae; genus Sequoia; species Sequoia sempervirens. The sequence goes on from VDFB02353493.1 coordinate 388,493,487, forward strand.
GGAAAGTGCCAACTATTACAATTTGTTTTCTTTCTCCTTCAACGAATGGATAAGCATTAGCCAAGAATAGAAAGAAAGTATGAGATAAGAATGGAAAGAAAGTTGGGAGAAAGTTGTAGCTTTAAATCTCAACCACATCCGCCAAAAAGTTGGAAACTGTATCTCTATCAGTAGCATCAATACTATCTATAGCAAAATTCTGCTTTTCTAGGATATCTTCACCTTTTGCAATTGAACTTAGAGAATCTTTCACATCTTCAGCTGCTTTATCGAATCTTGTTGACATCGCTGCAATTTGACTCATCCTTCTAGCAACAAGATCACTGCTAACACTACCACGAACAATGTTCTAGAACTTTGCTTGTACTTGATCAAGTTCAATGAAAGAACCATCATCATGACAATACCAACAAGGGATCTCTGAAACAAATTCACTTATGAACTGGAGAACATCAACAACCCTTTGTCTGTGTACAGCTAATTCTTTAGATATTTTCTCATAAGTTTTCATCTTGAAGAGGTAATGTTCTCTCCATGCAAGGATTTGTCTCTTATGTTCTCTTGAAACTACTGAATCATATGTGGTCTTCAGATCTGCAATGATAATCTCGTGTATTGGTTTCACCTCCGTTATGCACTGCTCAAACCCTTGAATCCCTTGGCGTAGATCATGGGCATTATATCTTAGCTGATATATTTCTGCAAGAACAACTTTGCCTTTGGTGATGAATTCCTCAATCCTCAATCCAATCCCGCATATGCTTCCCATATACAACCAACTATCTTAATTGATGTCGATAGAATCTGGGGCAGCAACTGAGTAGCTTGTGAAGTACTGTGAAGAAATTTAGAAATATATTGCTTGAGTTGCTGATTTTCAGCCTTGAGGGCTTCCTTATCCTCTTCATCTTTTAGCACTCTATCCTTAAGATTTTTTGCTGCAACCTCGAAGAGATTTACATTTGTGTGCCTAGTGCTTTTGCCAAAATTGGCCTTAACAATTGTGAAATCATCAACCTCCACTTCATCAATATTTTTATCTTCTGGAGGCGTAGCAGTCTCAATGATAATTTCACTATCTGGATTCCTTTCCATGTGTACTTGTCTCTTAGGCTTCTTTACAGGTGCATCTTGGTAAATGTTGTCAAGTTCTGCAAAGTTTAGCTGATATGAAGGCCTCCTCCTCTTCCTTCCCAGGATGTTCTCAAGTCAAGACGAGCTGTCTTTAATAACTTCCATGGGAGGGTCAATTGCAGCTTCATCAACTTCTTCATCTTCTAAATCAATATGGATCGGAAAAGACCTCGGTGATGGTGGAGAATTAGGAATCACAAGTGCATCTTTTGCATGTGGCACGATCTCTTCAGGTGGAACTTCTGCTACAATTGCTGGCTGCTCTTGTAGAACTATATTGGAAAAGTCCAACCTTCTCTTTACACTCTTTGTTGTTCTGATACCCTTTACACCTTCTCGAGGATGACTCATAGCCTTCAATTTTGGTTGTGGTTAGGAAGAAGAAGGAAGAGATGATTGCACTATTGGCGGCTCTGCGACCGGAATAACTTGCTTTCGATTCCTCTTGAGGCCTAAGAAAATCATGCTGTTCTTAATAACTCGACTCGTTCTTTCTTCAACTAAGGTGCACTCTTTGTTGGACCAATTGACTTGTGGGAGTGGTTGCTGCTCAATTTGGTTTCGAGTGTACATAGGAAGAAGTACTTCTCCATCATTATCGGACAATCCTTCAATATCTTTTGACAAGCAATCTTTCATTTGGTGGAGTGTGAACCTGCTGTTACTGTGCTACCGTACTTCGAACTCATCTTTGCAATTAGCCCATAAATCTTCAACTGCAGGCACATGAGCATAATTTTGACCAAGACGGGATGCGAAGACACCATGAGGATTGTATGATCGTCTCTTGCTGAATGGCTTGAGACCAAATTTAGACAACTCATCACCCATTAACTTAGCATCCGCCGACGATCTACATCTGTAGATTCCCAACTCAAATGGAAAACTGAAAGCAGCCTTCTTTCGATTCCGCAAGAAAGTGTGAACTTCATACACTTGCCTCAGGAACTCCATGAAAACCACCTCATCTGAAGGATATCTTGGCAACGTGATTGGACTACTTGAGAAGCTGTACACTATGATGTAGGAGAATGTAGGAAACTGGATGACCCAATCAGCCCACTCCACCATTGCTGCCCTGGCAATTGATGAAATCCGTACATGCAACTCATTGTCCAAGTCTCTCAACGTGTGCATCAAGAACGCCTCATTTACTCTTTTGTAGTGATGTGCTGACTCTGAAAACTCTAGCTGAGGGTAATGATTATAAACATGCTGTACATCCAAAGTACCCATAGTATTCAACCCTTTGAATTTGCCTTGAAAGGCCACTAGGTAGACTAGATATGAAATCATGTGAAACTCATGGATTTTGAAATTTTCAGTCATTTGATGGTGAAGATTATCACCGATCAAAGTTGGCCAATCATAAAGCTCTGATTTATTAATAATGTGAGATATGATATAGAACATCCAAGGCTGGAATTTTGTAGCTTTTGATTGACTAGGGACTTGGTTGAGCATAGTAATCATTATTGCAAACTCCTCCTTCAATTCTCCACGCCTAATGTTCTTAGGCAAAGTGTTATGTTTCTCCTTCAACCATTTTTGTGCATGTCTTGTCACATTCTTCAATGGACAAAATTTTCAAACCAAGGTGGTATTGAAAAGTACTTTTCAATCATGTCCAGCTTGAGGTTGCAAACAACTCTTCCATCTGCTGCTTGAATTTCTCATGTTGCGGGGTTGTAATGCTTGATACAAGCAATCACGAACTCTAGACTTTGCACTGAGACAGGAATTGATGCTGCTGCAAGTAATCCAGAATGACCAAGGTGTCTGATTGCAACATTGTCTGTGTCTTCCAAAGCACGCAAATTGAACACTGGTTTGACATGATGCAAGTTAGTTTCACAAGTTTTGATGAAATCATGATATAGTGCTGATTTGGTCTTGAATTCGATGGGAGAGTGCTCCATATTGAAAAACTTGAATTTTGATTGTAAACTTGACTATTCTCGGGCAAGTTCTGCACAAACCCTAAATTTAGCTTTCTAATTTTTCTTCTTCAAACGAGCAAATTTTTCAAAAATAATTTGAGATATGGGTTTTGTAGAGAATCTTGTTGCAAGAAGACCCAGATTGTTCGTTTTTGAAAATTGTTGATGGCTGGTTGAAAAAGCAGAAACCCTAATTTTTGAATTTTTTCTGAAAAAAGTTGAGAGCTGGGTTTTGTGTAGAGTCACGTTTTGGATGAACCTAGTTGATCAGATTTTGAAAATACTAAAGATTTCTTGGACATGTGTGAAAAAAGCAGGTTCTTGAAAGTTGAATTTTTTTCCAAAGTTGTTGAGAATCATGAACCAAGCTTGAGCCAGATTGCTGAAAATTGAAAAAGATGACCCCCTTCTTTTGAAAATTGATGCCTTGGAAAAATAAAGCATGAAAAAGGAAGCCTTTGTGTGAGCTGATCAGGTAAATATGAAGAATTCTGAAAAATCACCAAGTTTTAGCCTTCGAATCTTGAAATGGATAAAATTTTATGTTCCTCCTCTCCTGCTTTTGGACGCCACCTACAAAAATTGTGAAGAATGAATGCACAAAGCCATCTTAAATAAGTTTTTAGGTTGAAAACTGTTTTATTTTCCAACTTTAAAACTTCTTGAAGCCAATCCTGAGTAGGTGCATTGAATTTGGACACTTTTGATGTTGAAAATTGAAATTTGGAAAATTTGACTAAGGCATGGAACTTTGGACGCCTTTGGCTAGCAGACTTAGCCAATTTTCTTGAAATTTCAACTTCAACTTGAGTTTTGACCCCAGTTTGATCTTTATTTCTGGATGTCAGATTGATCTCGTGAATTGGCTGATGATCTCGTTGCAGAGCCTGATTGAATTTGACGAGATTGTCTTGGAGGCAATTTTGGATAAAAACATCGTTTGATCCCTCAAAATGCTCGACACCCTTGGCTACTTGAGGCGCCTAGAGTTCCCAGTGTCAGCCATTTTTTGACATTCTTCAGTTTCTTTGTTTTCTTTGATCTTCAGATGAATTCTTGTTTTTGGATGATTAGGAAGTCAGATGAATTGATGGCTGGACTCGTCGGATAGCTTAGAGAATTCTGAGGGGGGTCTTTTGGAAGTGATATCTCTTGAAAATTGATTTTAGAGCCTCAAATCCTTGGGTGCCCCTGGCTAGTTGGGGCGCCCAAGTCTCCCAATGTTAGAATATTTCTTGAGATTTTCATCTTTGCTTTTGGCTTTTTCCATTTTGCACAATTTCATCCCTCGTTCAATCTGACATAATTGGTGCTTGATAAATCTAACGAGCTCACCATTGAATCCGTTGAAGAGTTGGACTGAATCTAAAGAAAAGCTGCTGGAGGTAAGAAACCCTAATGTGCACTTTTAGGCCCTCAATAGCTTGGGCGCCCCTGGCTACTTGGGGCGTCCAACATCTCTATACTCAGATTTTTTTCTTAATTTTCAACTTTCAGACTTTGATCCTCCATTCTTTGCCCTCTGTTTGATTTGCAATTGCTGGTGACAAACGAATCCGACGATCAGGTTGAGATATAGACTGGATAGTTGACAAGATTCCGAAGACAATGAACATATTTGCAAACCCTAACCTTGCATTAGGTCTTCCAAAAGGCTCGACGCTCTTGGCTACCTGGGGTGCCCAAAGTTCCTAGACTTAGTTTATTTTTTGATATTTTCATGGTTTGCAATTTGCCACTTCGTCAAGACTTCTCCGATCAATCTGAGATTCAGGCTGATTGGTTGATTTGATGAACCTGTTGCTAGATTCGTTGCGGAGCCAAAAGAATTGTGAACAAAACATCTTGAATGCAAAAACCCTAACTCCATTATTTGATACCTTGACATAATTTCTAGAGATAGTTTTTATTTTGCTTTTTTCACTTTCTCCCTCATTCCTCGTTCCTCAATTCATGCTTCAATTGTCGGGATGGAAAAATGACTAAGGCACAAAATCATGGGCGCCTAGACTGAGTTGGGGCGCTTGAACTCTCTAGACTTAGTCAAAATTTTGCAATTTTCATGAATTACCAACCTCCATTTTTTTGTTCTTCGTTCCTCGATCGTCTTTTGTTGCTTCTTGATCTATACAGTGCTTGAGACTCTGAATCTAACACCTAGCAGTTGAGCATCCTCCATTAATGACCTTGGAGCTCTTGAAACAGCTATTGAAAAAGTAGAATAGACCCACTAGGGCAAAACTGAGCTTTTGACGATTCTTACTGGACCAACTTGATGAGGAAGTATTTTAAGCCAATCAAAGTTAGTTTGAACCTTGGAAGCCAAACTTTCTATTTTTAGAAAATTTTGCCAGCATCCATTTGAGAAGAAACCTAGAAAAACCCAGAAAAAAAGTTCTATTTTTAGAAAGTTTCTAAAAATAGAAATTTTCCTAAAATTTAGGGCCAAAAAATTGAGATCTGGGTTTTGTAGACTCTGTCGCTTTGAGCAGACCTAGATCATTAGATTTTGAAAATTTTGAGATTTTGACCCTCATGCAAGACATGCAAATTCCCAAATTTGATCTTTTTTGACAATTTTAACAAGATTTTTGACCATTTCTTCAAAATGCCTAAGTGTAACAAAATTTTTAATTTGGGGTACAATATTGCCCTTATCTAGGCACGCTTGGATATGTGTTGGCAATTTTTTCTTGCTTTGTATTGGCTAGTACCTATGCTTATGAGCAAGATTAGACATGCTCGTAAGCTTAGACGTGATTTTGAACACTAGGCACGCTCACAATAAAATTTCCTCCTCCTTTGTATTGGTGTGCACCATTGTCTAGGCGCATGCCCGTCTACTAGACTTGAAATTTTAAAAAATCCACCACCTTTATATTGGCGAGTGCCTATACACTGAAGGGAAAATTAACTGAACCCATGTTGTATTGGTGTGCTAGTCTCTTGGCGTGTGCCAATACACTATAAAAACATTTTCAACTTTTTGAATGAGATTCTTTATGTATTGGTGCATGTTAGAGTCTTGGTGCATGCCAATGAATTGACTCCTTTGCGAAAGTGGGTTTGATTCCTTAAGTTCATGTTGATGAATCTTCCTTTGGTGAAAGGAAAAATGATATTCTTTTTTGAGGCATGCGTCTAATCCTTGGTGTGCACCTATACACCGAGTTCAAGTTCTGAACCTGATGCATTTGGCTTTCCTTCTTTATGCACCTCGAAAATTTTTTTGTAAAATTTTTGTCTATCATTATATTTTTCCTTGGGTAGAAAATTTGATTGAAAGGAGCTTTTTATATTAGTGTGTTTGTGCACCATCCTGAATGAGTTTGGAGAAGCCACTCAAAAAGATGAAAGTAGCCTTTTTGAATAGCTGTGTTTATCTTCTTTCAGGCATGTCTAAATAGAGAAGATTTGTTCAATCGCACCATTATGCTAGATTTTTAGAAATTCAAACTTCACCCTCTTTGTATCGATGTGTGCCTATATGTTGATGCCCACATTTTTAATCTTTCTTCTTTGGAATGGTGTGCGTTGTCTCCCTTGTACACCTCTACTCTTTGACTCCAAATTGTTCAAAACTTTGACTTATTTATACAGTTGGAGTTACAATCTTTGATGATTGTTTCATGATCTTGTGAGAGTAAGAAAATAATCAACAGGACAGTGCACGACAGACAAGATTTCAAAAAATGTAAAGGGTAGATAAATGAAAATATGACACAGTACGAAGTTTCATATGGGTACAACAAAGTACAACTACAAAGATAGGAGGAAGTGCAAATGATGAGGAATACAAAGAGACAAACAGTAGATTATCCAGGAGAATCAAATTTTAGCAACACTTGTAAGTTAGAGTTATAGCGAAAGCAATAGCTGTACTAAGAGAGAACACATCAATAACGATATGATAAGTGGGATGCCTTGTCATCAGTAGAATTTGAAGATCTGTAGTCAAAGGAGCTGTATTATCGATTGAAGATGCTAATTTGCTAGCACTCCATACTTGTATTTCTAATAATTGGAATATATCTAAGACATGCCTGTGTCTGGCACCCAAGATGTAATGAGCCTTGCTCAAACTGACTATAATTTGCCCCAATTTGCAGACTTGTGATTTCTTCAAACACTTGAAAGCAATGTGTAATGTAACTGATATGTTGTTTCAGTTTGCAAGATGAAATGCCAAATGATTTTTGAATGATTAAACCTACTTCTACCACTACTATGCAAGCTTCTAATTGAAATACAATGGTTCTTTGCAATTTAGTATGCATTCAAATGAGAATCTAAATGAAAGTATTGCATCTACAGCCTATCAGCATTTTGCCATAGCCTCATATCAAGTTCAAAAGCTAATACAATGAAGTCAACTGCTTATTCCTCCTTAACAGCAAAATGGAAGACTATTACAATGCCTTATAGAATGGCCAAGACTCTTGGCACTTATTGACTGTCATAAACATGCATCTACAGCAGATTTTTGAAAAATGATATTATATGCAAATCTTATTATATGCAAATCTAACAGGTCAAATAGACAATGGAACCTGGTTATGTTGCAGCCTCCTTAAAATATTCGATTCTTCAAAATGAGGTTGCCAAACAGCTCCAAAATGATGCGCCCAAGCTACTAGAAGGACCACGAACTCACTGAATTTTTTATCTGATTTTTGATGCTTCCAAAACATGAAATCGCCCCTGTATGTAATGTGCCCAGCTTGCTTCAGATCTGATTCTTCAAAAGGTAAATAATCTCCAATATCTCCAGCTTCCAATTGCTGCAAATAGAGGCGCTATGACCCAAAGATGAGGGCGCACCGAGTCAAGGAGTAAATCGGTGTGCATTAATGCTCCCACAAACAAATTCGTCCTTCTCCATGGTGTCCTTGTGTGCCTCAGGCTTAGCTTCAGAATACTGGAATATAAACTGATCTCCCTCTTCAAATTTCGTGGTCTTAGAGTGTAATAATTCCGGCCAAAGTAATTCTCCACATTGTAGTTGAAGGAATAATGATTATCTATTCAAAATAAACTCCTAGAAGCCCAAATCGAAGACCTTCATGCTGCCGCCCCTGTTTATAGTAATGATGCAGAAAATAAATTATATTCAGCTTGATTTAACAGCAAATCACTCCTAATGGAGTCGCCATGGTCTCAAGCACTAAGCGTCTTCCTTCTCTTAGCAAATCAATCCACATTGGAGGAGCTTTATGCAAAACGTGGCTCTTCACTTTAGTCTGAAAATTCTGATATTAAAATCAGATTGCCTCCAATGCAAGCCGTCCTTTATCAAAGTGAAATCGATGCAATTTTTGGCCTCTTTGCTTGAAGTTGATGGCTGGCATGAAATCTGTGAATGACTGATGTAAAAATCTGAATATACAATACTGATTCTAGCTGATCAAGACTCCAATCTGCAAGTAAATTTGGCCCTTGGCCACGAAATTTAGCCCAGCTGAGATGACTGACTTATCACCTCGACAACTTGCAATAATTCAGGTGATATTTCACACCCTCAAAATTGCTATCAATAGGAAGTTTTCGTTTCCTATGACAATGAAGTAATCTGCAGAAACCCTAGGCTCCACAAGATGTGACAACAACAACAACATCCAAAACTGCCCTGCTCAATAGTGAGACCTCAAGGTCTATTTATGCTTTTTCCTCTAGAGGTCGGCCTCAATAAAATAATATTATCTTTTTGACTTCTAGAAAATTCCAATATATTTTAATTTTTGCACTTTATAAAATATTAAAATATTATATTATTAATAAAGTGCATCTCAACATCAAATTATAAAATAAGGTTTCCATAAATAGAAACAATAATAATATATGATGGAAAACCTTACTCCAACCAAATACTGAGCCAAGTAATCACCCAATGACTGCCAGATGACTCTCTCACCATGCCTCATTAGCCTACGAGAGCCGTTAATAGGCTAATCCTGCTGATATGACATGGTCAACTAGAAGGGGACATTACACAAGATGTTACTGATATCATATGGAACCATCATAAATGGTATGAACATGCAAACAATGAGTGAACTGATGTATTCTTTGAAAGATGTTACACTTGAATGCAGGAGATTGTACAGCCCATTTAAATTCTGCTTATGGAGGATGCCAAATTGCATATTTTTGTATACAGATTTGATCATTTTGTGTAATTAGATCCTAAAAGTTTCACATTTACCGTATGAATGCAGGTGCTCATATAGTAACCCCTACCAAAAGCACAAATAACGGACACAAAATACTCTAGAAACAATTACACCTTTTTATATTTTTAATAATTTTCTGCAACGACATATATTCAGTGGGAAGTCCACCAATCCAATACAACTTATTGGGTACTTGTAGCTCACAAGTTCTATAGAACTGGTGGTAGCTCTTGAGGGTTTCCGTCTGCAAGATGATATGTTCACGCCTGCAGGGTTTCATCTCCAATGCGCATAGCTGCTGTGGCAATGCCATAAACACTGAAATAAGAGTTGTCTGTTTGTTAGTTTTCCAAAAGTGCCTTATGCTCTGTTTTATAGACCCCACTCCCAGTGATCCTCAATCATGGGAAGTCAGTCCACAAATGGTTGCAACTAACTGACAATTAATTTCCTCAAATGTAGGCAGCTAATGAACAACACTCACTCAAAACTATCATTTCACAATCATAGGCAATCACTCCTTAATTGGTGGCAGTTAACTGCTGAATCCACTGCTTAAGTAGTGGTGTTAACTGATAGGAATTGAAGATTCAGCCACTGCTCAGCTGGAAGACACAAATACTCAGCCACTGCTCAACTAGAAGACACAAGACTCAACTGCCTTATTCCTAACAAAAAATTGAAAGCAATTACTAGCTAATCCTACGCTGACAGTCCATTCACCTAACAACTGCGGATTGAAAACAGGGACATGACAAAACCTCTCTTCCCTTTGCTTGCTCTCAAGGAAGCCAAGCTGGTTGATCTTAGATGTCAGCCAATTCCAAGCAAATTCCAAGCAACATCCTTTAACGCTTTACACCATGACTACTGGTGTTAACTCATTTTTAGCTCGACAGATTTTGTTCTTTGTTGCATTAGGGATTCCTTCCAATGACTCAATGAGTTCAAAGCTTTTGCCAAGACACTCAAGCACAATTCATCCAGTGGAGTTAAAGTCTTGGCTTTAAAATCGTCATCTTGCAGAGGTGCCCATTTAATTAGAGAAGCATTTCCCACTTCAGTGAAATTTTCCTTTTGAGCTGCTACTGCTGCTCTTTCTTCTACCACAGGCTTCCAAAGGCATACACATGCATTTATGAACCGATTAGAAACCTGACTTACAGTCAGTTTTGGCTGCCTTGCTAGCATGATCACCCTGAGGTGGGGAATGGAATCATGAATAATAGCCGTCTTTAACAATGGCCACTTGTTCTCTTTCCATGCCACAACACTTAGAGCACGACCTTTCCTGGGCTCATCTACTTGAAGTTGTGTGAAATCTGCATCTAGAAATTTGTTTTGAGGAAGACAAAAAAGCATACTTTTAGCTCTAAGGGCTTCTAAACACTTTTCACTATACCAGAATCCCATGGGAAGGTGTTATCTAGAGTTGACTTGGCTCTGTCTAGAGAGATGTCTTTCAAATCAAGAGAAGCCCATGGGAAGGTGTGAGCAGCTTATAGGGGCTCAGTCAGCCAAGGAAGTCCATGAAACATAAGGTCAAGCACTTTTGCGAGCCTATCTTTTTCCACACCAAATTTGGCTTGAACAACAGTTGCAATAACAGGATGAGGTTTTTGACCACCCTTAACCACTTGAACCCAGTAATTTTGTTCATCCACCTGTTGCTTGATGGAATCTTGATGCACTGTTGTTTCCTTTTTGAGGTAATCATGCTGAAGGAACAACTCTGATTGTTTGATTTGGATCAAAGAAATGGTTGCCTGGAGTTGCTGAAAATGTGTAGTGATGGTAGGCGAGGTGTGAGATTAATCAAGCACAAAGATACTTGCCTGCAAATCATTAATGATACTGTCCTTCTCTTGAAGTTGTTGGAGAAGTGAAATCAGTTTCTAAAGTTTGGAACCAAATTCCTCAATTTTGAAAATTCTGGTACACAGCTGCTGTACTGGAGTTTTGGTGTAGTGATTTGTCGATTATTGGTATCAGGTGTTCCATGGAAATCTTAACCCTTCTGAATAGGTGATGGTTGTAGAAAATTAAAAACAAATCTGATAAACCTCTGAAAAAACAGAAACCGCAGAACAGTTGGACAGGGCCGACTGAAGGATCTACAGTAACATTGCCATTTGCAGAGGTGTGAGACCAATCTGTAGAGGCTGATGTGTAGAAGAGAACATTATATTATATATGGGGGGGTCTAGAGCAGCAAGCGAAGAATTTTTTTGTTACAACAGAGGTGTGTGAACCCTAGGAATAGTCTGTGCAGAATTGGCCTGAGAAGAAAAATGTCAACAACAGAATGTAAGTTAGCTACAACAGGAAATGCTGACAGCAGAGTTAGCAAATGAGCACAGGCAAGATGTATATAGCATGTAGTGGCAAGGGTGAATCTGCAGAATGGAAGCACGACCAGAGCCGAGCAGGTGTGTGAGCAAAGAGAGAGTAGAAGTTTGGTAGCTATCTTAAGGAACATGGTAATCAAAGACGATTGACATTTAGTATAGTTAACATTTGGTTAGCTGGGCAATTTTATTATGAGAAGTGGAGAAAATTGTGGGGGGAAATATGCAATTTTCTTCTTGATTTGGACATGGTTCAGAGTATCTGAAATGGCTGCTCTAGTATATCTGAAATTAGATATGCTTGTATTTAGCTTTATTCAATAATATCAGCTTCTTATAAATGTAATGTTTGTATTGATTTCGAAGAGGTTGAATGTCTTTGAAATAGGTTCTCACTTCTCAAGAAAATCAGAAATTAGATATGCTTGTATTTAGCTTTATTCAATAATATCAGCTTCTTATAAATGCAATGTTTGTCTTGATTTGGAAGAGGTTGAATGTCTTTGAAATAGGTTCTCACTTCTCAAGAAATTCAGAAATTAGAAATGCTTGTGTCTAGCTTGAATGAATAATTTTGACTTAATAAAATTATGGATCGAGTATCTTAGAGGAAATTCCTGCTTCTCACCTCCTTGTCATATGCGAGAATTGCTAGAGTATCCAAATAAATCATGATTTGCCTGAGATTCCTGTTGTTCACATACCATTTACAATGAAGAATGGAGACATATCTGTACCTTCAAAGAATGACATACAAAATACAAATTATAATGCTTAAAATTTAGACTTCATCAAGAATTGGTTTGTGATTGAACTTCCCTGGGTTGGCCAAATCTTGAATTATTGTTTTATTGTTTTCAACCTCAGGTGATCTCTGTGTATTGCGTCTCTTCCTGCTGCTTCCAGTGCATCTACAAGCTCATCCATCATTTTGATTAGTTGGAGTATAGTTTGGGGTTAGACTACTTCATCCTTACAGATGTTAACCAAATCACATGCACGTGAAAGAAATTCCTCAACACTAATCCTTATTTCTTCTGCTAGTACAAAATTTGTATTCCTTGTGATTTTTGTATTCTGCATGTTGTTGGCTTTGTGCTTCCCTGGAGGAACTTTTTTTGTTTGCATCCTTAACTCCACTCATTTGGTTGTTTCCTTTTATTTTCAATATTTCTCAGCTCATCCCATGCTGTTTCCATCTAATTGCAGCAACATTTCTCTGTATCCCAACTCAATGCAATAAATTTAAGTGCATCATTCCCCCCCATTTTCATCTCATGGATTTTAGTATAATTTTTTTCTTTCTTTTCACTATTTCTATTGTTCTTCCCTTGCTGCCATGTTGTAGAACTTCTGCTCGTTACCAACTAAATCTTGTTCTTTTTTCACTTGGGCTATATTTCATGGCTGGCCATAAGTTTGCAATGCTTCTTTTTACCCTTTTACATTTTTGGTGTCCGCTCTGTCAGGTCCTTGATTAGATCTTTGGTTTCCTGTATAAAATCTAACAGCTGCTTTTAACTACATTTATCACTGGAAGCAGGTCTTGGTTATCCACAAACTGCTATTGTAGACTTTTACTGATCCTCACCCTGTGGATTAACAACAGAAATCAGCCATATTGTTGGAAATGCATCCAAACCTAACGACAAAGATATTGTCTTCTCTCAGTTCTGTTTAATTAATCCTGTCCCGGCTTTATTAATGTTGCCATTTGAGAACTAATCAGTATTCTGAAGTTTTAACCCCCTCTATAACCAAGTTTTTGATGAGGACTTCTGATACATAGTCACCCCTTTATTGTCTTTAACAGAATATTATGTTCTATTATTATGGTTTGAATGTTGAAACAATTTTATTCATATAATAAATGCATTTTGTCTTGATTTACTTATGTATACGTTATCCTTTTTCATTGCATAGCAAGCTACATGTGTTAGTGTTTCGTAGCGTTGGGAGGTATTTCCCTAAGAGAAATTAATAAAAGACAAGTCGGCCTTTCTTTTTGTAAAACAAATATTATACTTTCTAGGTTGGCCCTAGAAGAAAGGTCACCTAGCTTGCTATATAAAGGAGAAGGTGTCTCCACATTAATCATCAAATCATTCCATTCCAATTCGAATTCTTCAGCAGCAGGTTTGCCTTCTAAGCAGCAGATTCACTTCAAGGAGAAGTGTCATTATTCATTGTATGAGACTTGGCCTTTTTCTAGGGCCTGATTTTGTGTGCAATTTCTGCACTTATTCTTCTGATTTATAAGAGAATATTTTGCTGGGTTTTTCTCCCTCGAGTAGGAGGGTTTTCCTAGGGTAAAATACTGTGTTCATTGTTCTATGTGCTGTATTTTCTGCTTAGTTGCATTTCTGATCCTAAAATTAACAACATGAACTCATAGTGGATGACTTTGTGTAGGTATGATTGATCCAGATCGGGTAAAGCGTGCAATAACATGGAATAGGTCATTTAAATTTTCTAACTCAGAAGATGGGAATGATAATGTGAATGAAGAGAAGGAGACCCATGCTTCTGTATTGGACAAGTTGTTGGCATGGGAAAAGAAACTTTATGATGAAGTGAAGGTGTGAATGGGGATCAAATTAAATTAAATAGACTGCAGTTCCTGTTGTCATATAAGAATATGGAAATGGATAAAGCATAAGTGCGAGACCAAGGATTTATTGCTATGAGAGCTTTAAGTTTATTTCATATTTTTTTATAATATGTCGTGTTTGATATGCATTTCTACAGGCAGGAGAGCTTATGAAAATTGAGTATCAAAAAAAGATTGCATTGTTGAATAAGCAGAAAAAGAGAGGGAGAAATTCAGAAGGGCTAGAGAAAACCAAAGCTGCGGTAAAGTATCTTCATACAAGGTATATGGTTGACTTTCAAGCAATGGATTCAACTTCTTCAGAAATACAGAGGCTTCGTGATGAACAATTATACACAAATCTTGTGGATCTGGTTGCTGGGTAGGTGTTATTCTAACCTATGGAATAATGAAAACATTAATGTTATAATTTATTGCATTATTTTGAATGGAACAACATATAACACACTAGAAACATGGATAAAACTGCCGTAGCAATTTTATAATGTATTTTATATGACCTTATTGGAAAATGCATGTATTTTCGCTATGCTTCTAGTAGTTGAGCTCTTTTCTTTCATGTTTGTTGTTGTTTAACTATGCACTTAGAGAAGGCTAGATAATTTCTAGCATGATACCCTCAGCTATCTCAGTTATCATTTATTTAATTCTACTCTTTTTGTTTTGATTTCTTTTTGCTTTCTCGGTTCCAAGACTTACGTTGGTTTCAACAATGTATATTTTGCATTGGTTAGTGTATCTTATATTGCATCTAATTATGAACATATAAGTCTGGAAATAATGGAAACATTTCTTGCATCCAAGTTTCTTCGGCAATGTTACATAGCTTTAGTCACAGTTTGTCTTGTATTTTATCTTAGGTTTTTATTTTGGAAATGTTACATGGCTCGTAGTTCTCTGTTTGTTTTGTATTTTATCTTAGGTGTGATATGCTTTGAGTGGATAAAATATTTTAAAAAATGCTGCCAATTTGAGCTGGAAGATTTAATATCTTTGATTCTATGTACTAAATGCTTTTACATGGCTTTTAGTTCTCTGTTTGTTTTGTATTTTATCTTAGGTGTGATATGCTTTGAGTGGATCACAAATTTCCAGAATCAAGTAATGCTATATTTTTGGAAGGGTTCAGAGGATTGAAAAATCCTGCCAATTTGAGCTGGAAGATTTAATATCATTGATCTATGTACTAAGATGCTTGCTTTATGGTCCCACCTGTTAAAGGAGTACACACAATGTTCTGATTCCTATAAGCCAAATTTTGATCCTTCATGAACTCTAATTGCCAGAAATTATGATCCTCTAGTTCACTTGCAATGTGAGGACACTTAGAACAAAGTTTCATTAATGGAACTCTTGCAAGCTCACCGCTCGGACTTAGAACACTCAACTTTTATACTAGATGGATGCAAGATTGATGTGAGGACATGTTGTGACCTTTTCACACATCGCCCCATCGCTGATGGGGACCCCCAGTTCCCTGCTAGTTTTTAGGGTTCTGTCTCCTTGCAACGGTTACGAGAGATCATTTTGCTAAGGGTTTCAGGTCAGTTTGCCAAGAGTTG
Source organism: Sequoia sempervirens (assembly GCA_007258455.2). Taxonomy (NCBI): domain Eukaryota; kingdom Viridiplantae; phylum Streptophyta; class Pinopsida; order Cupressales; family Cupressaceae; genus Sequoia; species Sequoia sempervirens. The sequence continues at coordinate 388,509,252 of VDFB02353493.1, forward strand.
CCCGAGCCGAGTCAGTAATCCATGCTTGAATCTGTGCGTAGACGTCATGGAAGCGCTCAGAAGGCCCAAGAGACGAAGATCGACTGTGAATTCGGCCAATTCTGAGACTTCCTATTTTTTAGGAAAAGTAGCTTTTTCGATTTTTCATTTTTGGCATTTTCGGACCAAACAAGGTTCCCTATTTTTTAGGGTTTGCTTTTTCTATTTTTAGAAAGTTTCTATTTTTGGAAAGTTTCTATTTTTGGAAGGGTCCCGAGTTCTGAAAACACACTCAGAAGTTCGAAAAACTCAATAGAACTCTCAGAAAATCGAATTGAAAATTTTGAAATTTTTTCGAAAAATCTGGAAAAAACAAGTAAAAAGCATGAAAATCAGACTGAAAACGTTCAAAAATCTGGAAAAACCAGTCAAAACCAGTTCAAAATCAACCAGATCTGAGGTTGAAATCATAAAAATCAACTCAAAAATGGTGAAGTTTGTGAGAAATCTGCTCAAATCTGGAGAATTCGCCATGGAAGAATGACAAAGAAAGGTCTGGAAGGTCATGGAATTCGCCCAGCAGCTAAGGAGGATGTCCAAAAAAAAAAAGTCTTAAAGTCCACCCTTGCATCATGAAGCATATCCCTGCATCTTGAGGCAACATCCTTGCATGCTCTAAAGTCCGCCATCCACTAAAATACATGTCCAAAAAGGTCCCAAAGTCCGCCATCTGCCAAGGAGGATATCCTAAAGACCTTCAAAGTCCGCCCTTGATATGCTAAAGACCCCTAAAGTCCACCATTCACTTTAAAGGACGTCCAAAGTGCTTGTGAAGTCCGCCCTTGAAAGGTGGGACTTGGCTGAAAGCTATCCAAAGTCCGCCTAGGCATGTAAAGTAGAGGAAAATCAAAATTTTACTAAGTGTTGATGCCTACCAAGAGGGAAATTTCGAAATTTGGTTAAGTATGAGAGCCTAAGAGGTGAAAAATCCTTTCCAAAGGGGATAAAATGTTGAGATAAATGCTAAAGTGTTGAGGAAATCCACCCTAGAAAAGAGGGACGTCCAAAAAAGTTCATCCTAAAGACTTACAAAGTCCGCCATATACTTGGAAGGAGCTAACAAAGTATCAAAGACATCCATGGTCTTCGTCCAAGATGTCAAGGAAGTCCGCCTAAGATGATAAGATGATGATTTTTGGCTAAGTGTTAATGCCAAGTCTAAGAAGAGGTTCGAATATTTGCCTAAGTACAGAGGCTAAAAGGATGGAAAATTGAGAATTTTGACCAAGTATTGAGACACTTTCGAGAGGTCAAATGCCAAGATTGAAAGGACATGTGCTAGAGATGATCAGGATGTGGCAAAGAATAAAACGGAATGTGCCTAACACGATGAGGAAAAGAGGTAAAATTTGCCTAAGTATGGAGAAAATGTCGAGAAGTTGTCAACTTTGACCCAAGAAAAATGTGCAATGCAGGGAGAAAGGTAAGATCGTCCTTGGCCAGAAGGAAGGAGAATATGTCAGACGTCAAGGAAATTCGCCCAACGAAGACATTCGGACAAGGATATTGCCTAGAAAAATTCGACTGAGCAAGAAAATATTTGACTTTGGCAGAGCAAAATAAGCTTAAAATCTCGCCTCGGCAAAGAAAAATAGGGATCTGGCAATAAAATTTTCGACGGAATGGCTTAAGATTTGGTTTGGCTAGACGAAATTGAGGATGAAATCGGAAAGTAAACTCTTAGCCAAGAAAATTGGAAGAAAAATCGAAATAGCCATGGGTCCAAAACGAACGGGTTGGAATTAATTAAAATATTTTAATATTTTAATAATTAATTTTCAACTATTTGGAAATTAAAAATGCCTTGGACAAAATCAAAATTGCCAGACACGAATCGGAAGAAAATAAAGCCCGCCAGGCGGAGACGAAATCCGGCAAGAAAAGAATTAAATTCGCCATAAATTTAATTTAATATTTAATGTTTATTCGAAAAAATCAAAGATAAACATTAAATAAAAAATCAAATTTTGAAGATTTGCTCGGATAAGCTCGAGACTGATCCTTGTCGGAAAATAAAAGGAAAGTTGCCTGTTTGGATAAATGAAACAAATCGAGATCGAGAAAGATAAATGAATCCAAGGCACGAGGTTTAAATTATTTTAAAAGTCTTTATATTAATGTTAATTTTATGACTGCAGGTTGACGGACACGGAAGGCAGATTATCCAGGAAGCTGAAAATGAAGTTTGTCAGCAAGGGTGCCCAGAAAGAGACCAAAGTCATCTCGAAGTGGAAGAATGTCGTGGATACTGACCTCGGACATGTGGATTTTGACGAATTTAAGAAAAGAGTATACGGTCATAAGGGACTTCCCACAGCAATAGCCAGACGGATGGTCGGAAACGGGATATTCCAAGCAGCTGGGTTCCCTCCGGCAATGGATTGTGCAGAGTTAATGGTGGAATGTGCTCGCCATTATGATGCCCAGAAAAGACAGATTATCGCCCCTGACGGAAGGATCTTGGCACACTTGAACGAAGTGTCAATTCAGGAGACCTTCGGCATTCCAGAGCATTCAAGAACGGTCTATAAGACCAAAGAAGAAGCCAAAATGCTATATGATAGTCAGCCAGATCTATGTGCCACAACAGTCAACAAGGTTTGGATGGACAAGCCAAAGCCATCAATCAAGAAGTTGCCCAAGAGGCCTCGCCGCACGGACTTCAAGGAAGATTTTGGGGATATTGTGCTGATGCTGAACAGAATAGCTGGCAACCCGCAGGGCGCCTTCTTCGAGAGTTGGATGTACTATTTCATCGACGAGATTACCTCTGGAGTCAAAATGTTCAATTGGTCACGGATGATAAGTGACAACCTCCATGAGCAGCTGATCAACCTTGAAGAGATTAAGTCTTTTCACATGAGTTCATATGTGGTATACCTGTTGGCCAGGTCATACAAATATCCAGGGTTGATCTGCAAGGGCAGAATTGGCAATGGGGAGAACGAGCTCAGGCCTTACGACTGCTATCCTCAGCTCCAGTTGAAGGAGAAGACTCACTTCAGGAGGGTACATGATGCATTCCTAATGCACATTACCAGAAAGCTTCAAGGAGGAGTGCACCAAAGGCTGAGCCATGAAGCAAAAAGTCTTATCAGCAAATATGGGTCTTGGTTCATCCAGTTCCCTAAATTTACATATATCAGGATCCAGGGATTTACTGGAAATCCCTATAAATTGCCTATCTATCCGACTAATCGGATGATATTGCTTGAGGTTTTGAGACAATTAGAAGAGTACCAGAATATTCAGAGGCCGACCAAGAAGGCGTCCGTCACATTCCCATTCTTCATCGGGAACATGCTAGAGTACTGTCCATCAGCACAGGCGGCTGAGAGTGCAAGACTAGAGATCCAATGGTATCCTTTCACGGCATACAAGTCCAGGGTCAACTATGACCCACATCACAACATCCGGACAGTGGAAGGAAGGAAGTACAAGCACAGGATGGAATTGGAGGATTTCTGGGCAAATGCAGCCGATGAGTATGAGGTCAGGCGGAAAATGTGGTCCAGAATGTCCTTGGATTTCATGAGAACAATCGAGTTCTGCCGAGTGCCTGATCAGCTTCAAGATGATGGAAACCACGTCCAGCCACGCTTTGAGGAAAGCCGACCTCTCCCTCCAGTGAAATGGTCAGAACCGGAGCACGCAGACCTAGCCACCCTAATGAGGCCAGTGACGAAGTACTCTCAGTGGTGGGTTGATTATCATGCCCAGGAATTGAGACAGAAAGGAATCACGCTCACATATGACCTACTGAGTGAGTCAGAGTCATATTCTTCTAATGCTGGGGCATCCCATCAAGACTTGGTCGGGATTGGAGAAAAAAGAAAAGAAATAATGCCAAGTGCTGAGCCTGTTTCCAAGAGGCATAAGGGAGAACCTTCTCGGTCGGCAGTATCCAGGAACATTGACCAGTTTGTGGCCAATATAGACGACTCCTTGGTGGAAATGCTTGAACCTCTTGCAGCTCAGGAAGTAAATGATGAGCCTATTCAACTAGATGATGAAGAGCCTGCGTCACCAACAGGCACAGAAATTTTAGGTTCAGATAATGATGTAGAAGCTCGGAACAATGACTTCGAGGAGGGAATGATTTCCGCTCTCAGGGAAGTCATGGATGTTCCTAATGAGGATGATGTTCAAGTAGAGGATGGCATTGAACAGTCGACCATTCCAGACTGGCTGTTAGAAAGGATGAAAGTTCATGTGCCTGCTGAGGCTCAACAAGAAGAAGAAGATGATACTGCCGATTTCTTGGCAAGATTAGAACAGGTCGCAGTCAAGAAGCCCGCCAAGAAGTTCTCTACCATTCGGAGGAACGAGGCAGGCGACCGTTCCGTGCACATTGCAGTGCCTACAGTGGACAAGCCACAGGACGAGATCACTCCTCAGGAGTATGCTATAACCACAGTTGACCTTGGCCCGACCTCGAAAGGTCAAGAAGTAGAGGAGTTGGATAATTCCGTCTCGACTATCAAAGCGAGACTAGAAAAGGAAGTGGCTAAGAAGAAGGAGTATAAGAAGGAGGTCGAACGTCTCAAAGAATACATACAGCATTTGACCCAGCCACTTGATCGGGGCAATGCGACTGTTCCTCCTCTCCTCAATTCATCACAGGAGATGACTAGGGGCGTCGAGCACGGAATGGTAACGGCCAGGGAAGCTCAAGGCTGGATGGCAAGTGAAGGCACAGAGGCGGCATTGTTCATGGAAAAGTTGGCACTGGCCTATGGACGAACCTCTTCATTTCTTTCCAGATTGATGGACATGGCAGAAACGTGGGAAGGTATCCCGGACATGCAGGAAAGGCTTATTCCAAGCCTTAGAATTTTGAAGAGTACTCCGAGAGAGGAGTTAGTTGATAAAAGGGTGATTGCTGCAGGGGCAGCATATGATTTTCATCACTGGTTTTGGGCAGTGACAATTCGAGAGGAAGTCTTGGAGAAGGCAAAAGTCGATGGGCTTGGAATCGCAGAACAGGTCAGGAAAATCCAGGAGGAGATTTGCATGATAACTACAGAAGTATTCAACCGTGAAGTCATCCGGGAGAACGACATGCAGTTGGAGAGATTGAAGCATAAAGTTCAAGAAACTTTCTTCTCGACCACTGGACCTTTCTTGAAACAAGACTTTGCGAAAGTGGCAAGACTCTCATCCATTCGAAAGGATTTTGAGAAGCAGGAGGCAGATTGGGAAGGTACTTTTGCTAGATGTGCTGAGAAGTTGGACGGACTCGAATTCCGGATCAGCATGCTGCCGCCTGTCACGATGGACGAGGTCATTGCAGTAGTGTCCAGATTCGCCAAGCACAATGCTACTCAAATGGATAAGGACGCATCTCCTAGATTATAGCTGGAACTGCCACTTTTCTGATTGATTTCTGATAGTTTCTGACTCTTGTTGTTTTGGGAAACCCTAATTAGGGTTTGGTTGTAATAATCTTGGCCGTTAATCTTGTTTTAATCTCGGCCCTTCATTTCATTTTTGAGGCTCTATATAAACTAGTGCTCTCTCATTTTCATTTGTGTGGAGACAGATTATGTATATTGTCGCATTGAGACTATTTTGAATGATAAAAGCTCTTGAGCATGATTTGCCTTGAATCACTTCTTATTGTTGAATAGTAAGCGAGGTTACATATTATCTTCCGCCATAGATTAGAATTAAAGTTAGATTAAATAGAATTTGCTTTGAAAGTTGTTAATTGAATGAGAGATTGATCGCATTGACTCAATGGTGAAGTGTAGCTCATACTTTTTTCGAATGGATGATTTGCATTCGATTTGTAAAGTTAGCCTGAGCTCTTAACCGTGGAAGCTTAACTTCAGCCTCATTCGAGGTTTGAAAATTATTCTCACAAACCCCTTGAAGATTGCACCCATTTTGCGTATGTTGTCCAACAGGGGGCGAAACAAAGTATGGTTTATTTCTCTTCACCAAGTCTTTACTGTCTCTTGAGTTCTTAGGCTTAGACTAGATTCTCTGAACCCTATTCTTTTTGCCATTTTTTTGAGATCCACCTTGAAAGTCCTAATTGAAAGCCTTCAACGATAAATTTCCTAAGTCCTGAACTTGCAAAGATTTCACGTAAGTCCCCTTGTTCATTACCAGCAACTCACAACGGCCATTGAGCTTATCCACACGTCGAGACCCGACTAAAAAAACCTTGGAATCGCCATATGATCTTCTCGCAATCTTAACATATGCGGTGGTTTTTCAAGAGAGGATAGAGTGTCTTTGGGCATTTTTATTCTGATGTTTGGTGAATGATAAAACACTCATCAACAGGACACTTAGAACAAAGTTTCATTAATGGAACTCTTGCAAGCTCACCTCTCGGACTTAGAACACTCAACTTTGATACTAGATGGGTGCAACATTGTAGTGGGTTGATTGATCAATTGTCTCATGAATGTGAACAAAGTGCTCAAACAAAAGTAAACAAGGAAGAAAATAAATGAAAATCAAATGAAATTGCAGAAATAGATAAAAGATTACAAAGGGCACCCAATATGTGCAACCAAATGCAATATTAGTCAACCCCTCGGAGAAATATGTGGAGACTATTTGTGATTAAAATCAGTCTCAGAAACTCTATGTAAAACCCAATCTTGCCATCAATCAACCCGTTTAAAGGAGCAAAACTTCACTATATATAGTGCATACCATTTGTGTTGCTGTGTAGCATTGAAATTGGGTGTGGAAATAAATGCGTGGTCAGAATGTAGCACAACTAACAGGGCGTTGTTGGATAGAGACAATCTAGCTATTCCATAGAAAATTTGAAGTGACATTCTTTTGACCTTCCAAAATGGACATGCTATTATAAGATCTAATCATGTTTTTTAATAGAACTCTTTTGACAGAATGACCAACTACTTGACATCAGCTGGTCACTGAAATACACACTTTGGGAATAGGCTGCATGAAAAACCACTGATGGGTTTTCAATACACAAGAACTTGTGCTCGATAGATATGTGCTTGGGCACATGCCAACAAGTAATAGAATTTCTGACACAGCACGATGTATGCAATTACGTAGTGCTTCAAGCCTTCAAACTACCACAGGCACTCAAGATAAGCTCGCGTGTGGACATTAAATTTTTATATTTGGGTGATGTAAGATGGCAATGACCCAAGGATGGTTTTGTTGGAATATTTTGTCATTGATGTCATGGTTGAGCTGCTTGAGCTGCCTGGCTGCTTGGTTGAGCCAGGTATCTGCTTGCTCGAGCTACGTGGTTGTGTGTTTGAGTTGCTTGTGTGCTTGGTTAAGCTGCTTGCCTATTTGGTTGAGGTGCCTACTTGTCTGCATCAGCTATTTGCTAGCCTACTTGTCAACATGTGTCAATAGTTGAAAAGTCTAATCTTTTCAAAGGTTTGATTTCTTCTTTATGTTAAGCAGCTTAAATAAGACAAAGAAGAATTCATATATGAGATGGCTTTATCGGCTTCAGACTTTTTTTTGAGAGAGTCTTTATGAGGCGGTTTCTTGGCTCAAGTAAATTTATTTTATTTTGACAAATGGTGGCAAATTTATATGGATGTGGCTTTATTGTTCGTAGACCTTTGTCATAGCTTCTTCAGAAATAATTCAAAGCATCTCATAGTCTTGTGTTTATGGGCGGCTATTTTAAATGCTTTTGAATTTGATATCGATAAAGGATAATTTCAACACCTATGACGGCTTCAGAAAATATTGGATGGCTTTTAGGACAAGTGTCATGCCTGTGAATTTGGACAGAAATCGTGTCTTCTTATATTTGCAAAGGCTTCAGTTTTAGAGGGCGGCCATTTTAATTAGTATCGCATATCCTTTGAGGTTGTAGTGTTTAATCTTTGGCAGCGCCAGTTATTATTTTGGTAGAGCTCGATAATGAATAGACTTTCCTTGCCTATCGACGATTTAATTGAGCTTTCCATGTTTTGGAGGACGTGGCCTTTAAAGTCAATCACTGTCTTTTTTTTTTTGGCAGAGATGTTTCTATTCCAGCTTATTGAATATCTTTTTGCATGGGACGAATAAGACCAAGCTGGAAGTTGAATTTTATATGAGACAGAGAAATAAAAATCGCACTCCTTAAGACTGTTGTGGGCGGCTCTCTTTATGTATAGCAGCAAATTTTTATGCAGTCCACATCTTTTATCTGGGAGCGGCTATTGATTTTGACGGTTTCTTTAGAATTCTTCCAGCATCTCCTTTAATCCTTATTCCTCTGCCATTTCATTGACATGTTATTTTTGGGAGTTCGCATTTTTTTTGTAATTGCTTGTGTCTAAAATTGGCCCGATGATTTTATTTCATCTATGAAGGCAGGCAGTATCATGTTGTGCTTATGGGAAAGCCTGTAATATTTTAAACTTCTAATTGTGAAATGGCCTCGACATTTTCTAGTGCTTTTGTGGGTGTATGCTATCGGCTCTTTTATTATTTCTGTGTATGCCGCTAGGTTTGAATTGCCGGGTGACATAATTTAAAAATGGATTGAGCCAGCGTGGTGTGGTTTTTTTTGAAGATGTTTTTATTAATATCCTTCAGTGAATCTTATCATGAGGATGTGTTCAGCGAATAGAGATTTCTTTGTGTCGGCATAATTGCTGCTTTCATTCGGGAGTAATTCACAGTTGTATGGTTTTTAAATTGCAGGATTCGTGGCTATCAGATTTTTGTTGGGCGACAATTACTCCTTCAGCGGTGGTGCCTTCATTATTTTGTGCATTATTTTGGGCTAAAAATTGTTGATTGGAGTTGATGAAGTGGCTACATTTAATTTATATAAACAATTTCAAAAGAGGTGTAGATAAATTATGTGCGAAGCCTTAAAGACTTGTCTGTATTCAATCTTTAATGGGTGAGCTGAGGATGGGAATATAATAGAGCGATGGGCCTTTCTATATGGTTCTGAGTCTAGAGCCGACTGTGTGAGATAAAATGTAGAGTTCAGTTTCTGGTTGTGATTTAGGCTGAGTCGATTGTGAAGAGATGCTGCTGTGTGTATTGTGTGTGTAAACTCAAATAGGAGCTGCTCAAGCTTAAGTGAATTTGGACTTCAGGGATAGTGTGAAAGGTGCAGACTTTATATTGTGTGATTGCAAGTTTGTTGAGAGGTATTGTGCAGGGAGAGTTTGCTGTTAAGTGAAGACATCTTTTGAAATTCCTGAGCTAGGACAGCGTGTATGTGGATGTGAGCCTCACAGTTCATGTGAAGGCAGGGCTTGATATCAGTGTATTGCAGATTTGTATTTGAAGTCTGAAATTGGTGCTTCAGTTGGTTCAAGGTTGGTGCCTCTACAAATCGATGTTGGTGCTTCGTGAGAGTTAGTGCTCTTGGTGGGTTGGTGCCCTTTGAAGATAATAAAAGCAATATTGTGCCGTGGTTTTTTACCCGAAAGGGTTTTCCACGTGAAAAATGGTGTTCATCTTGTTCATGGTGTTTTTATGTTGCTTTCAATGATCTGATTTCTGATTTATATGGTTTATGAGGTTTAAAGTTTTAAAAGTTTTCAAAATACTGATTCACCTTCCCCTCTCAGTATTTGCTGTGCGATCTTCAGGTTTTGCATCGGCTTCCCTCATTAATTTGAATTATAAATCACAGATGGACTTTAGAGCAATTATTCATCAGATTGTACGATGGAGTAATACTGTAATACTCAAGCCATGTTCTTGATTGAACACCAATCCAACTTGCTACATTGATAAGAAATGAATTTGAAGGTCAAGTATATGAATGGTGGAATCATATATTCAATAGAAACATTGAGAGGAGCTATACTCTATGAGTTCATTGGAAATGTGATAGATACCAGTAAGCCTCTGGAAGACAAATTTATGAAACAAAGACTTTGTGATGCAAATCTTCGGTGAGAATATAAATGTATGATGAAGGGTCTTAGTCAGGGTTTAAAAAATAATGGTAATGCTGATATGAAGATGTATATATTTAGAGTATTCTAGATTCCCTGTCTGCATTAGTTTTGCAGAAAATTAAGGATCAGCATGCTTTTGTTTAAAATTTAATTTTGGGAAGAATACAACAGTTGATGGAAAGAGAAATTGAAGATGCCTGTAATAAAAGGAGATTACAGTCACTGATTAATAAAACACAAATATATGACACATCGGCACTTGTAATCAATTTCAACATGTTTTAGATTTTTGTTGTGAAAATCAGAATTAGTCAATTGTTTAAACAGTCATTTCCTAGAAACATGAGATATATGTCTAGTAAAAATAAATAGTTTTACCTGAAGAAAAGACCTCAAGGTTCCAAGAAAGAATTGAATTGTTGTATTTGTAGATCTACTACAAATCTAGCTAATAATAAATGTGGACAAAGAAGTAAGAACTCCAAAGATAAGCATGTCCAAATACTTATTATTGAAGGCTTTGATCCAACTGAATGGGAACTTACAGAATGCAATCCACCAGAAGAAGCTTAAACCCTCATCATTTTACCTATGTGAATGGAGTGGGAACAAGCTTGCAATCAAGTATCTTTGTCTTAACTGTCCTTGCTTCATTACATCAGTATGCTCTCATCCACCCATAATCCAATTCGTCTTCTCTCACATAAAGATATTGAATCTGTAGAATGTCTTGCTTGGGATCTTCTTAAATTCAGTCTCTTGAGCAAGAAATCTTAACTCTTATTCAGATAAGTGGTTAGAGGAAAGGAAAGACAATTTTCTTAGAACAAAAAGCTACCTTATGTCATGAGCCTAAGTCTTAGAAAAAAAGATAGAAAGGATACGTTGAGAAACTGTTAAAAAGCTACAAGAAGAAATAGAAGAGATCATTAGCTCAGATGAAGATATTAACAAGATGGTACACTTAAATGAAAAACATTTTGCCTTAGAGGAATCAGACAAAGAGCTTGTAATGCTTCCTCTAGAAGCAAATCCATCTTGTGCAATCAACAGTATACATGATAATACTGTCGTCACCATATGGATAAAAGCTGATGAATGCCATCCATACCAAATAAACAATGTACTCCAGCAGTCTATTCCTTATAGGGGACATTTTGGACACATGGAAATGCATTGGAAACACCCCCTGCTATCCCAAATCATCGAAACATTTCGGAAACATTTTTGTAATACCTTATTTTCGTAGTATGACAGCTGTCCCCAGGACAGCCTAGATGTTGCTTGATAGTCTCAGGGATGGCTAGTATAGGCCAACATAAAATAAAATTTAAAAAAAAAACATAAAACTGGAGAAAAAAAGGACGGGGGGTCCACCCCTTTACACTGACCCTAAACCTAAAAAAGCCACACTAACAACCGAAAACAAAAAACAAACTCATTTCTCCATTTTGCATATCACAAAGAAGAAGACAAAGAAGGATGACAATTCTGAGAAGAGAACAGCAGTGAGGAGAAGGCGAGAGAGCATCAAAACTACATTATTAACTTAAAAGCGATAAAATAATGAAAAATGCATGTGTCTTGAAGGCTTGTGTGTTATCAATGGCCACCTCCTGAACTCTTTGGGGGTTCTGCTCTCACATCCCCTTAAAGAAGAAAGAGTTAGTATATGCTGTAAAAGAAATACAGTATCTTCTGGCCAAAGATCTAATTGAAAAATGTAGCAGTGGATGGGCATCTCCAACTTTTATGTTTCTTAACATTCAGAAATCAAAAGCAGAAAATGTAGAATGCTAATAAGTTATAAAAGACTGAACAAATGCTTAATTCCTACTGGCATTCACTCCCTAATAAAGAACAATTCATCAAACAAGTCCAAGGCAATTGTATATTCTCAAAGTTTGATCTAAAAAGTGATTTTTAGCAGATTGGAACTAAACCAGAAGATAAGTATAAAACAACTTTTACACTTCTAGTGCTAGATAAACGTGTCGTTTGTTTAAATATTGCTCCTAGTGAATTTCAAAAAGTATGGATAATGTTCGCAGGAGTTATCTTTTCTTATTTCCTATATTGTGTCATGCCCCCACCAAAGTGGTAATTGACTCACAATATTAAATAATTGGATTGCAGCTGTATTAATTCCTTGATCTCCTCTTTTAAAACAAAGGTGAATAAATCAAAAGGCAGCAATCCTACAAAGATAATTGGTTAAGGATAAATAAAGAGGATTAGCTGCAATCCACAAAACAGAAAATTAAAAGTAAATTATTAAGAGTTTAGGAAGCGATGGGTTGTGACTCTTGCAAAGGGTAAGATGAAGAGTTATGACCCCCTCTCCATTAAATATATAGAAGAGAGATCAAATTATTGGAGAAAGGCATCAAGTGGATCAGATTGGAAATTGGAAAATAAAAAGGAAATTAAGTCATAAAGGCAGAAATAAATATTGTCTTCAGCAATAATAATATCGTGAGATAAGTTAAAGAATAATAGCAGATTACAAATAAATAGATGTATAGATATACCTTGCAGAAATTAGGTGATTGCTAATTGTAAGTAATGTAATAGCAAAATCATATAGCTAATTTCTATAAGTAATCGGTTTTTGAATTATTAGAAATGGTTTGCAAATAGGAAGGACAGCCAGCCTTTCAAGTTCATGAGATGTGAAGTACCAGCCTTTCCTTCATCAAGCATGCCACCTTGAGATGCAGACTTGTGGGCCTGGGGGCGTATGAGTGCTCCTAGGCTTGTTGAGGAAGGCAGACTTCATGCATCTTATCAAGCACACCACCTTGAGATGGATGGATTGGAGATCCTGCCATGCTTGTGGGTTGGGAGGCGAGAGAGTGCTCTTGAGCTTGATCAAGGAGGATGTTGTGCCTCCAAGGTGGACTGAGGGATGGAGTGGACTTGAGATCCTACCATGTTCGTGGGCTGGGAGGCAGATGAGTGCTCCTGGGCTTGAAGGTCTCCTCAAGTACGACACCTTGAGGTGGATGGACGGGGATCCACCCATGCTCTCGCAATACAAGGGCAACCATCCTTGAGATTGCGGTTTGCGAACATTTCCAACAAATTCCTAGTACGGTTACTTTGGCAATATGCCTTGGAATAATTATTAATGCTACTGATGCATTTTGGTTTATGTGGATTTATATGTTATCATGAAATCTTAATATTTAATGTTAATGCTTGTAAATTTAGATGTTATCATATATTCTTTCTTCTTAGTGATTATTTATATTATTGTAGGACCAAAACTAGGATTATCTTAAATCGCGTATTACATTTGATAATATTTTTATGAAGTTAGGATTGAAAATGAATTACCTCCTTAGACTTAAGCTGGTATTGTTATTCTAGGGCAGAAATCGGGAAAATCCCAAGAAGGGACAATACATATTGATGATGTTTTAATTTACAGAAAATATTTGAATCAACGTTTATAACACCTAAAGTTCTTTGATGACTTGGTCTATAAACATGGTCTTGTTGTTATGAAAATAAAAATATGAATATTTGAAATAGACATTTAGTAATTCATATAAAGAATGGAAGAATACATCCTGCAGCCTCAAGTACTCAAAGCTTTAATGCCTTTCCAGATTTTATTACTGATAAAACCCAGTTGCTGAAATTTCTAGGCTCTCTGAATTGCATTTCTCCATTTTATAAAGGACAAGCAGACGATAGAAGGATTCCACATAAAAGATTAACTACAAATCCTTCTCAGAAATGAATAAAGTAGTTCAATGATTAAAGTAGAAGGTAAAGGAGCTTCCTAATCTCCTGTTATCAGATAATGGAAAACTAATCCTTGAAATTGATGCCTGCCTAAAAGCATGGGGTGTAGTTCTATTTGAAAAAGATCCCAGTTCATCTTCAGAAAAGGTCTGCATGTGTAATGTTAATAATTTGGCATGGATCAGAATTGATTATCCATCAAGCCACCTTAAGATCCTTGCAGTAGAAAGAACATTAGAAGGATTTCATTCTTATCTGAAAGGTGTTAAATTGATGGTTAGAATAGGATTAAGACATCTGGAGCAACTTACTGATTCTGCACATCATTTTGAGAAAGAAACAAGAAAATATTAAGATGGTCCATTTGGTTTGATGATTATGATTTTAACTAAGCCACTCAACTTTTCATCTACCTTCATTAATGCTTGATTCTCACATACTGATCTTATATTCACGCTGATCATTTTCTGTAGAGAGACATCTTCTTTTTAAACTTTATTATGATACCATAAAGATGGTATGTTGAGTAGATGCATCAAAGTAGGCATGACATTGACAACAATTTTAACGTGTTCCATGATGTTTACCCAGAGACTAGGATGTATGGACATTTAGACGAACACCATGACTTCTAGGGTAGTCTGCGCGACTTGACTCAAAATCAAACACATATTTTGAAGTAGAACCTACTGATTTAATGGATAGAGGTTTGGGTGGAGGTTTGATCTTTTCAATCTTTGTCTCATAATCTATTACCCACTCTTTGGGAAGAGTGAGATTTCAGTATTGAACTTAAGTAATCTTTAGTTGCTTATCTGTATCTCCGTTTAATCTTGGTTTCATCACCACACTTTGACCATCTGTGCATTGATGAATGACAATTAGTTGACAATCATTAATGAAGCAAACAGCTAGTCTTCTTACTAAGGCAAAGGTAATACTGGATTGTTTGACATCAAAAGCATTAACTTGGATGTTAATCTTCAAGAAGTTTTCTATGAAGGGGTCTTGTACACTCATTTAATAGTTAGGATAAGAAGTTCCTACAATGCTACCAAAGGCAATAGTTTCATTGATGGTAACAAGAAGGGTATCAAGAAATTTAATAAAATGAGTATCACACAAAGTGCTAAGAACACATTTAATTCTTTATAAAACAACGGGCCTACAACTCACATAACACAAACCTACACGTATATAATCAAAACCTTGTTTTTGATATTTCAATATAGGCAACCCATGAGCAATGCTAAATAAATTTTTAGACTAAGTTCCTTTTGTCATTGTAATGGGATAGGTTTTAACAAGTATATGACTTGCTTTTGAAATCAGATCATTTTAACTTATAAATCTCAACTTCATTGATACAAGGAAGAGCCTAATCTAAAGAACTAGAAGTAGAACATGCAACGTTCCCAACATAACCATAGACATTTGAATTACTTTGGACACCAAGCGTTTTAGATAAGCTAACTCCATCAGAAGTGGAAAGTTCCATTTCACTTGATAACCCAACCATCGAGTAATTGTTCAAAGCTACACACTTGTATTTCATTAGGATCTTTTATTTAGAGCTTTCTTGCTTTCAACCCCTTCAATACTACCTTGACAAACATGACAGCATGCCTCAATCTCACACTCAACATGTATGAGAATTGATGCACTTGTAGTTTTTCAATTACATTTAGGTATTAAAGAAATTCAATAATTGAATAAGATTTGGTAGTAACTACCATTCATAGTTGGAGCTAGCTTTAAAGACAAAGCAACATGCTCACAAAAAGAGCAAAACAAATTATGATTATGATCATATATTGAATGTTGGCTTTGGATTACAACATATTTGTAGCTCTAATACTAATTTTACAGACAATATAGACAACCGCTACATAGCTCAATAAATCACTCAGGAAAAAATCCATATACATACAAATACAAACATAAGACCTTTTTGAGTTAAGAATAAAACTCAAAATTTCTCTTTTAGAGTATGCTCAATAAATAGCTCAGACAAAACTACAAAAGATTCTATTTAAGATCAACTTGATATACACTTGGAAAATCTTGATGCCAAATGACTACTTGAGGGTGCATTATATAGTATGAGAGGGCTTGAGATAAACAATTGACTTGGGTGATGGTTGGTGATTGCTAGCCAATATTAACAATCTTTATTAGATTCAATAATGCAGTAAAGTCGACATTGGACAAGAATTTATTGACACAAGAAAGTGACAAGTCGGCTTTTGTAGCAAGAGAGTGACATGACCACTTATATAGCATTATTGTGATAGTGACAATCCACCTATCATGAGTGATTTGATATCATTGTTATTTGTGAGCAAGAACTCTAGGTTCACGACAAACCTTGTTTATTGTTATAATAAGCTTTGTGGCTAGTAGGGACTTCAAAACATCCTCCTTTTCAAAAAGGGTTAAAATGTGGGTTAAGGCTCACCACGTCTTCCTATTAACTTAGTCTAGAGGTCCTCCATCTGATTCACGGGCTTCATAATCGATACCTTCATTAGAACTGTCTTCTACTTCATAATGGCTTTCTAGATCATTTGCTTCGCTTCGTCTTCCAAGTTAGGGAACCATTTTTACTCATAGGGGTCTTTTGGTTTTGTAAATTCTTTTACATTGGCTGGATCTATATTAATGTTGTAGAGCTTTTGGTGCCATTCTCCTTCCACACAAATTGTTGATTTGGAGAAGAATCCTCATAGCAGAACCACTAGTGATGACATTGACAAAGAAACTAATGTCTTATTTTAGAAACTTTTTAGTTTTTTCACTCTTCAAAGAAGACTAGAAGGGTAGGCAAGGCTTGAAGGAGATGGAAGGTGAGAGCCAACAAACTTGGGAGAGCAAGAATAAGCAAAATTACTCACTCCTTGACTTGACAAGAGGAGTAAAGGAAAGGCATATCCTCATAGTTAACCTCATCCCTAAAGGAGCCATGACAAGAGATGCAAAGTTTTTTGGAGAGGGAAGTCTAAATCTTGTTTGATTTCAATCTTAGTAAAAACAATTCTATAAAAATTAAGAGGAGGATCAATCAACACCAACTCTTGTAAACAACTCAGTTTCTTTGATAAAAGAAACAAAACCGTAAAATTTAAGAGGAAGCTTGTAAAAATGGACCCATATTTTAGAGAGAATTGCATGATCTTGAACACAAACAAAATCCAGCTCTTAGCATTTAATTTTTTTTATAAAGTCATCCAAGGCAATGCATGAAAATGAACATAGATTCTTGTAAAGCATGGGAAGAGAACTTAAGAACAATGAATCCCATGGGGAGAAAGAAGATTGTGATTTAGTCCTTCCAAAGAGCTTAAGCCCAATATTGAATTTGAATGTTAGAGAAAAAAGGGTTGGTGCCCACCATTAGTAGGAGAGTTAAATCATTTCTTGCTTTAATAATGGTAGGATTAAGAAAAAACCTCTCACAAGACCTTGATAACTACAAATAACCAACCTCATAAATCCAATCATTGATTCACCTATGCCTTAATGGGTATTTATTCCAGTAGCCACATAATGCAATGCAGGCAATCTTAACCCAAAGGAGACAACTTGTACATAATTGGATGAACACCACAGGCTTGCCATTTTTGACCTCTTTGCCATCTTGAACCATGATAGCATTCAAAAATTTAAATTTTTTTGTGGCACTTGTTATGTTGCTCCAATATGAGTATGACAACTTAGGCAAAATAGGGTTTACAATATTTTAATTTGATTGTTTTCTTTTTTGCAAATGTTTCCAACTTTGTAGAGATAGAGATTGATATTAGTGAGTTATTGTAGTAGTGGCTATACTAGGTGTCCTACTTGGTGTCATGGCACACTATGCATAGAGATAGGAGTAGTGGTGTACAATTTATATGTTTGAGGATGAGGGTAGGCATTGATCATCTCGAATGTTACCTTGGAGAAATATGTGATCAAGATGTGTGGTGTAATTTAGTGGAACTAGAGGCGTAAAATATTACCTTGTACAAATATGTGATCAAGATGTGTAATTGTGTAATTTAGTGGAATCGTGTTATATCCCCCTAGGACTTGTACTTTTCTTGCTTGACCCCTAGCCCTGTGGTAATTTGGACTAGGGGAGGATTTATGACCCTATTATGATAAATGAACTTCTATGAGTGTGATGATTATGTTTTGAACATGCTACTATTATTGAATATATGCTTAACTTTATCATGTTTTGGTTAAATTTAAATTATGCCATATCCCCCTAGGACTCGTACTTTTCTTGCATGACCCCTAGCCTCGTGGTAATTTGGACATTTTTAATTTTTTAGCTAGTTTGTTAGCATATTTTACTTTTAGTACAGTAAGCCTCAAGAGGGGGTGTTAGAATATAAGGTTTACCTTTGTAATAAAGTCACTATATTGGCTTAATGGTGTATTAGTGTTGCTATTTTTAGCATTTAGGGTTGTGGACAAATGTCACACCTTTAATTATTAGTAACATATCTTAATCTCTTTATAAGGAAGAACCTCATCATAATTGTCACTCCAATTTCTAATTATATTATATGGTATTATTAGCTCTTTTTCTGAATATCCCACAAAATGAAATTTGCCTTTGTTTATTATGTCGGACAAATTGGCAATGGAAGTCGGTGTAGAGAATGTCATTCAAGTTGTGGTTGACAATGCAACAACAAAGAGACTTCTTGAGGAGAGGCACCCTACCATTTTTTGGAGTCCTTGCGGCATCCATTGTATTGATGGATATAGGAAAACGTGGATAGGTAAGAACTATGGTAAAGAGGCAAGAAACACAATTGAATTAATCGACAACTACGATTGGGTGCTTAAACCAATGGGAGAGCACATGAAGGGAATATTAACCATAAATTTCATCACCTTGCAAAGCATTAAACGTTCACTAATGTCTCATAAGTAGTTGCTTGTAAAAACTAGGTTGGTGGAGACTACATACTTAAAACGAGGTCAAAGAGGAACGGATTATAAAAATCATTTTGAGTGATGTGTTTGCCAAGAGCATGAATGAGATCCTGAGGGTAACTTTAACCTTAAATATTTGGGAACTTGCAAAGTGATCAAGTCCATTATTAGTATTTCATTTAGTTTTATTTGTTGTCCTTCAAATTTTTAATTTTAAAAATTGACACTATTTTGTTTTAGGCAACAAGACCTTTAGTTAGGTTTCTATGCTTGGTGGATGGGGAAATAACCTAATGGGTTATTTGTATGTGGTCTTGAACCCATCTAAAATTACTAAGGGTCTAACTAAAGAAATATGAACCCATTTGGTGTAGAAATGTTCTATGTATAAGCAATTTAACGAACTCATACATGTAGCGGTCTATTACTTGAATCCCAAGACTTTTGTCTTTGATTCCTTTAGGTCCGATGAAGAGTTAGACACCTAATTCTTAACAAGTTACAAATTCTTAATGAAGCCTTAGAGAGGACGCTTGATGAAGCTCTTAGAGACCTAATTCTTAACGAGCCACAAATTTACTAGGGTGTAGAGGGAGGTTATTTTTTTAAGCTCTTATGCATTCAAAGGAGGATAACTTTCCTAGATAGTAGACTTCTTAAATAAATGCAATTATAGTTTACTTAAAAAATTATGATTGTTGTCATTGCAACTTTGTGTTGGGAAGATTATGGTGCAAAAACCAAATCTTCAAAGCCTTGCCATTTGCATTTTGTGTGAGCCTTGTAGCACATTTGGAAGTGAGTGCAATCGGAGCCATGTCTTAAGGCCATTGACATGAAGAAGTGCAACATGTTGACCCAAAAATTTCTTAATAACTTTGTTGTTGAGAAATACAACTTTTGTCTTCCAACTATATAGGCGGAGGGAGATGAGACTTATGATGAATTTGACTTGGATGATATCAATCAATATTCAAATTGGATTGCCGAGGATGGGGAACTCATGTTTTCTATGGTGGAAATAATTGGTTTTAAGTATGATGTGGTTTAGTTAGAGGAAATATTTGTAAAACATTTCGATGGATTTGTAGTTTCCCATGATGATGACAATTGATCAATCATCATATCATATATTACACTAGGATGTGCATTGTATTCCATTTTTGGTCTATAACTAATAGAAAATTACCTAAGAGTTCTCTAAATTTAGTACTTTGCATGTTGTTTATGCTTATTTTACAAATTTATGTATTTTTTTAATATGCTCAATTTTTGTTGAGTCTCAAGTCCAAGTTAAAATTGTGGCCTGTGTGTTTTAGCTGAGTTTGAGTTTTTGAACCATCTCTCTTTTTCAAGATGCAACTCCACATGCAAGTCTGAAAGATGGTTTTGAACTGAATTTGAGTCAAGATAGCAAATATTTTTTAAAAACAACTTTCTGTACATGTGAAGGTCACCATGAGTTTTTGGTGATGCCCTTCAGCTTGATTAATACCCCTTATACCTTTAGAGTTTAATGAATCAGGTATTCAAAGTCTACCGCTTCAAATTCATTTTGTTTTTTTTTTGGGAGGGTAGGGGGACGCATCTTTGTGGAACACTAGTTCTAGATTACTTTAGAAAACAATCTTTTGCTGTTTTTGTTCATTGTGGCTTCTCAAAATTGGTGGACATGGCTTGGGTTTGGATAGGGTACCTAGGATAGTAGGGCTACTAGACCTTGGATGTTCCAATGTCACTTCAGCTTTTGCTTCCATTTGGTAGGGTGGTGAGATTGATTCTACAAAGACTTGGTAACTTAGCATGAAAGGAAATTGAGAGAATAGAACATAAATTTGTAGACGAATTTTGGGAGAAAACTCAAGCAAAAGTGAGAGGCAGATTGCCCACTTATCCACTAGCTCTAAATACAATATTTAAACCACTTGGGTGCACAATCAGCTTGAGACAACAATTTTTAGTCCCTAAGACCACTTAAAACAGTTTTCTAAGACTCTATTAGTTCTGTCCACCTAAATAGAGTCTATTTGGAAGACATGAATTCTCTTGAAATTCACTTCAATTCTGTAAGGAAGCTAAGGTAGCAAAACAACTTCCTACACTAATCTTGAGAGGAGAATAATGCAAGACTTTACAGATCTTTCTAATAGTTACAAAACTTAAACAAAAATAAACATAAATATCATGCATACCATGACACAGTGATTTACGTGGGGAAAACCCTTTCGGGAGAAAAAACCCCACACTCCAAAAGCCGCCCAATATATTATTCAAAAATCATAAAGATTACAATATACTTGTAGAGCAAGCTTCTCACAGGAGTATCACCACTAAAGATCAAGAGATAACACGATTGCTATCAGACTCTCAGAATACATCGCCATCTACAAACTTAGTACAATGCCCTCATAAAATAGGGTTACCTTCTAGGGCAAGACATGCCAACAAAATAACCACCATTAGATCTAAAACCTAATAATTATTGGTCTAGATTTACAATATATCATTTATTTAATGTATGTTTGCCATTTAGGAGTTTTTTTTGAAAAAGTTAACAAAAAAATGTTTACATGCATCCCACTCCTCCCCTCCACCTTGTGCTCCCATTGTATATTACACCCATCAATGTAACTAGGATATATATATATATCCACCATTAGATCTAAAACCTAATAATTAACGGTCTAGATTTACAATATATCATTTATTTAATGTATGTCTGCCATTTAGGAGTTTTTTGAAAAAGAACAAAAAAATGTTTACAAGCATCCCACTCCTCCCCTCCACCCTGTGCTCACATTGTATATTACACTTATCGGTGTAACTAGGATATATATATCCTATCAACAATAACCTTTATATAATTGCAAGGTTGAGACACAATTTTCCAACAAATCTCCCACTTGTCGAACACCTTGCAAGAGCAATGGGAGGGAGTAAACATGTCTCCAAATTGCTAGGGGCCTGTTAATGGGATATAGCTTCGGTCAGATATAAATGATGATTGCTAAATAGCATCATCATCATTTGTATGTGATCGAATTTAATCCTTAAACATATTTCTGGAAAATAAGTAAAATCGAATCTATATGCATGCATAAATTCGATATAATAAAATGATTTTCAAATTCTGCATTGAATAAACTCATATAACCATATCCGCCATGTATGAGGGCTTATATATATTAAACTTGTTAAACCGAGTGTTAGTCAGTTGACTTTGAGACCCGCGCGCCCAAAGGGACATGTCCCATGAGCGGACGTGTCTCCACTTGTGGAGACACGTCCTCTCATGAGACGCATCCCTTAGAGGTGAGTCTCCAAAAGGTATTTATCATTGTTCCTTCATTGATATGCAGTTATCGAAATCATTAATGTTCTGCAATCAGCACATTCTGCACTAGTAAAATAAAATCTGTCTTAGAATACAAAGTAGAATTCTTACACTTAGAATTTCCTTAGTGTGGAGACACATCCTCTCATGAGACGCATCCCTTAGAGGTGAGTCTCCAAAAGGTATTTATCATTGTTCCTTCATTGATATGCAGTTATCGAAATCATTAATGTTTTGCAATCAGCACATTCTGCACCAGCAAAATAAAATCTGTCTTAGAATACAAAGTAGAATTCTTACACTTAGAATTTCCTTAGTTTTAGGCTCCTTATTCTGCACCAGTAAAATAAAATCTGTCTTAGAATACAAAGTAGAATTCTTACACTTAGAATTTCCTTAGTTTTAGGCTCCTTGTCTGATCAGATTTGGTTACAATTACATGGTATCAGAGCCATGTTGTGTGAATCCAAATCAAATCTAGATATCAGATTGCTCTAGAAAATTCGTAATTTAAAAAAAAATCGAATTCACATGACAGTCTTCATAATGTCAAGTGTGATCAGATTTGAAGATCGTCTTGCAGGAGCAGACAACTTCACATCATGGAAATTTAGAATCATGATGATCCTTAAACAGAATAAATTAGACTCACTTGTGAGAGAAAATAAAAAAG
The DNA here is from genome assembly GCA_007258455.2 of Sequoia sempervirens. Classification (NCBI taxonomy): domain Eukaryota; kingdom Viridiplantae; phylum Streptophyta; class Pinopsida; order Cupressales; family Cupressaceae; genus Sequoia; species Sequoia sempervirens. The sequence continues at coordinate 388,531,861 of VDFB02353493.1, forward strand.
AACCAGAGGCTGATTTTGAGAAAACTCAATGGATTGAAAACAATGAAAAAGCCATGAAAATCTTAGTAGATGCAGTTAAGGATCATATAGTGTCCATCCTAGCAAAACATGAAATTGCATATCATATGTTCAAATCTCTTGAGAGTACCTATGAGATCAATAAGACCAGTAGGACTCTTGCATTAAAGAGGCAAATCAACAATGCTCAAATAAACAAAGGAGAGTCCATTAATGCATACTTCATGAGGATCATTGAACTAAGGGATCAATTATCCACAATTGGATATCAGATTGATAGCAAAGAATTAACTCTAATTGCTCTAGGAGGCCTACCAAACTCATGGGAGTCATTTGTTCAAGAAATAAGTGCAAGATCTAAACTCCCTAAGTTTGACAGGCTAAGAACTGACTGCCTTCAAGAAGAAACAAGACTCTCCTCAAAAGAAAATAAACAGAAAAACATAGATGAAGACATTCATGTACTCAACATATCATCTAATAAAAAGAATAAGAAAAACTCCTACAAGAAAGGATCCTTTAAAAGAAAGAGAAATTCCAATGGAAAGGGATCTTCTAAGAAGAAAGACATATCTCAAGTGCAATGCTTTAGATGTGATCAATATGGGCACTATGAAATGAAGTGCCCTGACAGATCAAAACAACAAGCATCATTTGCTAAAGTAGGAAACCCAAATTCAGACCATGATTCTGAGAAATTTGTATTCTATTCAGCCTTAACAAGTCAAGTATCTAACAATATCAACAATTGGGTGATTGATAGTGGCTCTTCAAGGCAAATCATAGGGTTTAGAGAACACTTAGACACTATGACTGAAGAATCTAATGAAGAAGTAACAATTGGTGATGATTCTGCACATCAAGTAAAAGGGATTGGAACTTGCTCCATCACATTGAAATCTGGTCTCTCCCTTCAACTCACTGGAGTTTTATTCGTACCTGGAATAAAGAGGAATCTAATATCCATCTCTGCTCTTGAAGACAATGGATATAGGGTTACATTTATGGATGGGAAAGTTCTGGCATGGCCTAAGAACTCAACTATAAAGAAAGCTCTAACCATAGGTGTAAGACAAGGTTATCTTTATAAACTATGCACTGAAGTCAAGCAAGCCCTTACTCTTGATACTTCTGATTCAAATGAAATTTGGCATAGAAGATTAGGACACCTTCATTTCCGTGCCCTACCTTCCGTAGAAAAACTTGTAACAGGATTACCTAAGTTAAAACCTATTCATGAAGGAACTTGTAAAGGTTGTGCCCTAGGTAAGAATACAAAGGGATCTTTTCACACTAGCTTGAGCAAAACCCAAAATGTATTAGAATTGGTGCACTCTGATTTATGTGGACCCATGTCTGTACCCTCCAAGGCAGGCTTCCTATACTATGTCATATTTATAGATGACTTCTCTAGGAAGACTTGGATTTACTTTCTTAAGTGTAAAGAGTCAATAGAAATCCTTAAAAGGTTCAAGGAGTTCAAAGCTCTTACTGAAAACTTCTCTGGGAAGAAAATAAAAATCTTAAGGACAGACAATGGGAAAGAATATACCTTTGAAATCTTTAAGGAATTTTGCATGAATGCTGGGATTACGAGGGAGTTTACAGTAGCCTACAACCCTCAACAAAATGGGGTTGCTGAAAGGAAAAATAAAACCATTGTAGAAGCTGCAAAAGCAATGTTGCTTGACCAGAACATTGAAACCTCCTTCTGGGCAGAAGCCTCTAGGACTGCTGTCTATATTCAAAATAGATGTCCTCATTTTCATCTTGACAACAAAACTCCTGAAGAAGCCTTTACTGGCATAAAACTTGACATTAGTCATTTTAGGATCTTTGGTTGCCCAGTCTATATTCATGTGCCCAAAGAGGAGATTCAAACTAGAACCTTCCGGAAAGAAAGGGATATTTATGGGATATAGTGAAACCTCCAAAGCTTACAGGATTTTCATACTTGAGCAGGAACAAATTGAATTGAGCAGAGATGTCATCTTTGAAGAAGACATTGCATTCAAAAGGGCAAGAAGTTCAAATGAGATAGAAACTTATTCACCTAGAATCTTATACGAGGATTCTACCCATGAGATTGAGAGGGAGCATCCTGAGGAAGTGCCACATGAAATTCCTTCTACTTCAGATGAGAATACAAATGTCAACGACAGAAAGAGGCCACATTGGGCTAGAAAGATGATCAAAGAAGCCGAGGATCATGCAACACCCAAAGGAACATTCAGGGAAAGTAAAAGACCCAGAAGATTCTCTAGCTATGTTGCTCTAATGAATAACATCATAAATTCAGAACCCTCCAGTGTCTCAGAAGCCTTCAGACATCAAGTATGGAAGGATGCAATGACAGAAGAGTATCAGTCCATTCTAAAAAATGATGTATGGGATATAGTGCCTAGACCAAAAGGAAAATCTGTTGTCTCTTCTAAATGGCTCTTCAAAATCAAACATGCTGCTGATGGAAGTATAGAAAAATACAAGGCACGTTTTGTGGCAAGAGGTTTCTCACAGAAGGAAGGCATTGATTATGAAGAAACATTTGCACCTATTGCCCGTTACACATCTGTGAGAGCTGTGATAGCCATTGCAGCAGCTGGAAGATTCACCAAATGGATGTAAAAACTGTCTTCCTAAATGGAACCATTGAAGAGGAAGTCTATCTAGAACAGCCCGAAGGTTTTGTGATACATAAACCTGACTCACATGTATGTAGACTAAAGAAAGCACTGTATGGACTTAAACAGGCTCCTAGGGCTTGGTATGAAAGAATTGACAGCTACCTCTTGGGACTGGGATTCTCCAAGAATGATGCAGACCCTAATCTTTACTTTAAGGTAATTAAAGGTGATATGTTGATAATTATTTTCTATGTTGATGACCTACTGATAACAGGAGAAGATCATCTCATTGCTCAAGGAAAGAAGGATCTAACTTCAAAATTTGACATGAAAGACTTGGGCATTTTACACTACTTTCTAGGTTTGGAAGTTTGGCAGAAACCAGATGGCATCATACTAAACCAAGGAAAGTATACCATTGATATTTTGAAGAGATTTGGAATGTTGGATTGTAGACCCATGTCTACACCTATGGAAACCAATCTTCACAAACTCAAAGAAGCAGCCGCAGAGTCCAAGTGTGCAGATTCAACCCTATATAGACAAATGATTGGATCATTGATGTACCTGGTTAACACCAGACCTGATATTTGCTATGCAGTGAATGCTATAAGCCAATTCATGTGTGAGCCAAAGGAAATTCACCTTATGGCTGTGAAACATATTATGAGATATCTTCAAGGCACTATTGGATATGGTCTTCTTTACAAAAATAATCAACTAGATCTACATGGATTCTCTAATTCAGACTGGGCCGGAAGTGTAACCGATCGGAAAAGCACATCAGGATGTTGCTTCAGTTTGGGATCAGCTATGATCTCTTGGATATTATGTCTTGGTATCAAGGTAGAGCACTTCAGGAAGAAACTTGGTATGGTTGAAATGTAATTTGATATTTATGTCTGAAATTCAAATTGTTTATAAGTTGTACTAATATATAAAGATGTTTAATGTGTAAACTCTTTTGTCATGTGTGTGACTCCATGACCTTATGGGTCTTCTCCCTTGTGTACATTATTGAAAGGTGACGATCTTTCTAATAATGAACACTTGTATTTGTCATTGTAAAGTGATGACTCTACAATGATGAGTTGAACTGTCATGATAGATATCATGTGTCTTGATATCTATGGACATGTCATGATAGTATCTCTTGGACACTTTTGATGAATATCATGGGAGTTGATATCATTTGAAGAGCATTGTGATCCTTAAGAGATAATCATGGTGGATAATTATATATCCGTGGATATGCCATGAATTATGGTAGACATCATGTGACTTGATGTCAGTGCACATACCATAATGAAGATGTGTTATGAGTCATGTGACTTGACAATATTGAGAAAACATATCATATCTTCGATATCACGTGTGAAGGTGATATCTCCACTTATTTGATTTGAAATATCTTCCCTAGCTAAGAGGGAGTGTTAATGGGATATAACTTCGGTCAGATATAAATGATGATTGCTAAATAGCATCATCATCATTTGTATGTGATCGAATTTAATCCTTAAACATATTTCTGGAAAATAAGTAAAATCGAATCTATATGCATGCATAAATTCGATATAATAAAATGATGTTCAAATTCTGCATTGAATAAACTCATATAACCATATCCGCCATGTATGAGGGCTTATATATATTAAACTTGTTAAACCGAGTGTTAGTCGGATGACTTTGAGACCCGCGCGCCCAAAGGGACACGTCCCATGAGCGGACGTGTCTCCACTTGTGGAGACACGTCCTCTCATGAGACGCATCCCTTAGAGGTGAGTCTCCAAAAGGTATTTATCATTGTTCCTTCATTGATATGCAGTCATCGAAATCATTAATGTTCTGCAATCAGCACATTCTGCACCAATAAAATAAAATCTGTCTTAGAATACAAAGTAGAATTCTTACACTTAGAATTTCCTTAGTTTTAGGCTCCTTGTCTGATCCGATTTGGTTACAATTACAGGGCCGAAAGGCCCAAAGTCTTTGAACACCATCTGAACTTCACTGTGCTCACAGGCTTTGTTAAAGAATCAACAACATTCATCAAAGTCTCTATCTTAACTAGTTTCACCTTGCCATCTTCGACCATATCTCGAACAAAATGATACTGTACATCAACGTGCTTGGTTCTGGCATGAAATGACGGGTTATTGGTTAGACATATAGCACTTTGACTGCTGCAATAAATTGTCATTGCACCTTGTTTTATTCCAATATCTGAACACAGTCTCTTAAGCCAAATGGCTTCTTTACAAGCATGAATAGCTGCCATATACTCTGCTTTAGTAGTGGACAAAGCAACCACAGCCTGTCGCTTACTCATCCAACTAATTGCATCATCGAATAATGTAAACACATAAGCACTGATGGATCATTTGCTATCAATATCACTTGCCCAGTCTGAATCCACATATCCATGATTATCAAGGGAAATCTTGTCTTCAGTCATATTACTATGATAAGACAAGGAATAATCTGAGGTACTGCACAAATATCTGAAGACTCTTTTAACTGCATCCCAATGAACTCTACCAGGATTAGACATATATCTAGAAAGAACTCCCATTGCCTGGGCAATGTCTGGTCTAGTGCAAACCATAGCATACATCAAACTTCCAATTGCACTCTACTCATGTCTTCCATCTCTGATGTAGATGTTGGACAATTTGAAATCGATAACTTTGTTCCAACAGAAAAGGGAACACACAATGGTCTACAATCCTGCATGTTAAATCTTTGTAAAGTTGAATTGACATACTTTGGCCTAGCCATAACTTTCTGTTCACTCTATCTCTTTTAATTTCTATCCTAAGAATGTGTTTAGTTGCACTAAGGTCTTTCATTTCAAATTTAGTAGCAAGTTGAGATTTCAGTTCTGAAATCATACCTTTCCCTTTACCAATAAATAACATATCAACATATAATGCAATAAACAGGAAATGATCACCATCAGTTTTATAATAAACACAATGATCTGATTTAGAACGTTCAAATCCCAAACTCAACACATGTATCAAATTTCTGGTGCCACATCCTAGGACTCTGTTTTAAGCCATACAAAGATTTCTTCAATTTGCAAACCAACTTACTTTTACCTTTCACCACGTAGTGCTCTGGCTGTGTCATATAAATATCCTCCTTCAAGTCGCCATAAAGGAAAGCAGTTTTCACATCCATTTGCTCAACCTCTAGATCATAAGCAACAACAATAGAAAACAAAAATCTAATGGATGTCATTTTTGCAATAGGAGAAAATATCTCACCATAATCAACACCCTCAACTTGAGAGTAACCCTTTGCAACGAACCTTGCTTTGTACTTCTCAATACTTCCATTTGAACCAATTTTTTTCTTGAACACCCATTTGCAACCAACAGGTTTTCGTCCTTTAGGCAATGTATCATGTATCATTCTTTTTCAAAGATGCTTTTTCTTCATCCATAGCAATCTTCCAAGACTTTGCATCATTCATAGCTAATGCCTCTTCTACAGATCTAGGTTCATCCATGTTAGTATTCAAAGCAAAAATACATCTCCAATAATCACGTGAATACCTTTCAGGTGGTTTTCTATGCCTTATAGACCTTCGAACAAGTTGAGCTGGAGGTTCTTCCTCCTCTTCTGAAGATTTAGAGCTAGATGAGCTCTCTTCAACTTCTTGTCTATCCATGGGCCTTGATTCAACTTTCTCAAGTGTAGAAGGAAATTGAATCACATCTTCCTGTTTACTTTGTTCTGGCTGCAATGTAATAGAAGAAGGCTTAGTTTCTCGAAAAATAACACTTCTACTATACATTACCTTTTGTGCACCAGGATCCCAAAGCTTGTATCCTTTCACACCATAATTGTATCTGATGAAAATACGTTTCACAGCTTTGTTTTCCAACTTTGTTTGCTTCAACTTTGGCACATGTGCAGATGGCTCACAACCAAAAACTCTAAGATGTCTTAATAAAGGCTTGTGACCCGACCATGCCTCTAATGGTGTCTTATCAACAAGAGCTGATGTAAGAGACTTGTTAATCAGGGAATAGGTAGTGGCAACAGCTTCAGCCCAAAACTTTTGTTTTAGGCCAGCACCATTCAACATACTCCTAGCCTTCTCCATCAGTGTCTTGTTCATTCTTTTTGCAACTCTATTATGTTGTGGAGAATACAGAGTTGTCTTTTGTATATGAATACCACAATCTTTATAGAATCTATCAAAATCATTAGAGCAAAATTCACCGCCATCAGTCCTGAAACATTTTATTTTCTTTCCAGTTTGCAACTCAACCATTGCTTTAAATTCTCTAAATCGATTTAAAACTTTAGATTTACTCTTTATAAAATATACCCATGTCCTTCTATAATCATCAATAAATGAAACATAATATGTGGATTTACCAATTGAAGGAACATCTACATGACCAAACACAGTAGAATGAATAAGATCCAATACATCACAAGATTTATAAGAACTCGAGTAAAATTGAACGCTGTTTTTATTTTTCAAGGTCCTTAAACCCTTTTCTCCAATGTGGCCAAGTCTCTAGTGCCATAACATAGTTTTCTCTGTAGGTAACTTTGATTCATAAGAAAGAGTACCCTTGGGTACCCAAAAGCCATGACCATCTACTAATGATGTCACCTCTTTCACAGACTTTCTTTTCATAGAAGTACTAACGCATTCAACAGTGCATGCATCAAGCTTATACAATGTGCCATATCTGACACCTCTAGCAATCGCCATAGCACCTCTAACCATCTTACATCCTACATCAAAAAATACTACCTACACACCCACATCTATTAGTTTGCTCACAGATAACAGATTTCGTGCTAATCTTGGGATACACAACACACCATTAATCTTTTTTATCCTACCATTAGGAAACCTGATTTTAACTTTATCATGACTAACAATATTTAAATAAGAATCATCACCCAAGTACACCTTACCTCCTTCAAATTCTTCATATTAAGAAAACCAATCACTATTAATGGTCATATGAAAAGATGCACGTGAGTCAATTAACCATGCATCATTACCTGCACGAGTTGCCAAAGCTGCAATGAATGCGTCGCCATCTTCCATCTTGGACTCAAAATTAGAATCAAATCTCTTCCTTTTCTTCTTCTTTTCTTCTTTGCATTCCTTATGAACATTTTCAGGCTTATCGTAGTTCCAACAAATAACTTTGGACTTTCCAGGAGATTTGGATCTCCCCTTGGACTTGGATTTGTCACACTTTTCATTCTTCTTGTCTTTACCTTAGGCCTTCCACGAACATTTAGGGCCTCCTTGGCAATGATGGATACCTTCCTCATCTCTTCAAAAAGCAAAACCCACCACATCTTTAGTCTTCAAGATAACAAAAGTACTCCCAATAGCCGTAACAAGAGAATCCCACGAATCAAGCAAAGAACAAAGCAAGATCTGATATTTCTCCTCCTCATCCATTTTGACACCAACTGATGCCAATTGAGCCACCAACATATTGAATGCTTCCAGGTGGTCTATGATTTGTCCACCCTCTTCCATTCTCAAGGAATACAATTTCTTCCTCACGAAAATCTTATTCACTAAAGATTTGGCTTGATACATCTCACCAAACGTCTTCCATAGTTTTTGTGCAGAGGTCTCTTCATGGACATTAATTAAGACAGAGTCTACCAAGCATAGTCTGATTAGACCTTTGGCTTTACGTTCCATAACATCATATTGAGCAGCCTAAGTAGGGTTTGTAGTCCTTGAAACATTCTCATCAACAACATCGCATAGATCTCGATTTATCAACAAATCCTCCATCTTCAACTTCCACATTTCAAAATTATTTCCAAAAAATTTATCCACTTTTATTCTCCCTGATGAACTTACCATTTGAAAATTCTTGCAACAAGATCACAAAGTATCTTCTACATAAGCTCCCACTCAAATCCAGACTAGTTCAAAAAACACAACAACCCACAACTGAAACCAAAGGTGATTAGGCTCTGATACCACTTGTAAGGAAGCTAAAGTAGCGGGACAACTTCTTACACTAATCTTGAGAGGAGAATAATGCAAAACTTTATAGATCTTTTTAATAGTTACAAAAACTTAAACATAAATAAACATAAATATCATGCATACCTCGATACAATGATTTACGTGGGGAAAACCCTTTCGGGAGAAAAACCCCACACTCCAAAAGCCACCCAATATATTATTTGGAAATCACAAAGATTACAGTATACTTGCAGAGCAAGCTTCTCACATGAGTATCACCACTAGAGATCAAGAGACAACACGACTGCTTTCAGACTCTCAAAATACATCGCCGTCTACAAAGATAGTACAACACCCTCATAAAATAGGGTTACAATATATCCACCATTAGATTTAAAACCTAATATTAATGGTCTAGATTTACAATATATCATTTATTTAATGTATGTTGGCCATTTAGGAGTTTTCTGAAAAAGTTAACAAAAAGTTGTTTACACGCATTCCACTCCTCCCCTCCACCCTGTGCTCCCATTGTATGTTACACCTATCGGTGTAACTAGGAAATATATATATCCTATCAACAATAACCTTTATATAATTGCAAGGTTGAGACAATTTCCCAACAAATTCCTCCAACCAATTTTGTCTATGTCTATGTGCAACAATGCATTTACATTGTATATGTATGTTTTTTTCAAGCCGAAACAGAAGGTGAAAGGTCATGAGGTCATTGAAAAGTGCAGAATTTGGAATAGCACATGCTCGTTTTTGGATGAGACAATTTCCCATCCAAATTCCTCCAACCAATTTTGTCTATGTCTATGTGCAACAATGCATTTACATTGTATATGTATGTTTTTTCAAGCCGAAACAGAAGGTGAAAGGTCATGAGGTCATTGAAAAGTGCAGAATTTGGAATAGCACATGCCCGTTTTTGGATGTGTGACAAAACTGTCAGTTAAGTAATTATCCCAACAGTTAAGAAACCATCTCTTTTGAGAACCAACAGCTACATAATCTTCCCATGTTTAAATTGATGATTTCACACAACTGCCAAAAACTCCTCTATTTTCTGCTCAAAAACATCTGCTTTCTTCAACAAAAGTGTCCTACAAGCTATGGAATACTTTGTTATGGATCCATAGTGCAATTCAGTCATTTTCTTGATTCATTTTTGGATCAGTTAACCTTGTAACACAACAATGGAATGTGAACTAATATCTAAATAGAAGTTATCCTATTTTAACAGATAAAAAAGGTGGTATGTTTTACCACTGTAGGTGCAATTTTATCTCAAATGTGTTACCCCTGTGGTATTTGATTGCATGTTAGTTGTATGCCAACCTTTGGATGTCCAATGGAAGGGTTCTTTCTTAGTGAATTATAGACATATGAAGTCCACCTGACAAACAAGATAGTGCTTGATGAAGAACTAGCTAATCTAGAGGAAAGATAAAGGTAGTAGACTCCCAATAGCATTTCCAATTCAGGAGATAGATGTGACAACTGTAGTGGAGAAGCCTTCATGGGCGTTTTCCATCTTCCTGATGATAAAAAAAATTGCCTTTTCCAAATAGGTTGAAATGTTTTGTCTCTAGAGTAATCCAGCATCCCTTGTTATCAGCTGGATCACTCATATGATGTTGAAACCAATTGTTTGTATAAATAATATTACAGGCACCTTTTGTTTATTGCTCCATTTCACTTACAAATGTTATCTAAGCTCATTTGTTAAGCAACTAGCATATGAGGATTTGTTTGGTACTATAAGGCTTGAACAGAGTGTCATGTCTTTCTTGCTAGGAAATCTGTCAAAGGTAATATTTATAGGACATGCCCTTTACATTTGGAGTGGAGGATTGTCATGCAACGAGCATGGCTATTTATGAACGTGGCAGGGATCAAGAAACAATGTTTCTTCTTTCTCCATGTATGAATTAGTGCATGAATTGGAAGAAAAGCGATGTGGGGGGTTTGGTTCTAAGGGTCAGATTTACGAGTTTGAAACTCGCAAAGCAAACATAAGGCAGTGTGAATTATGTGCCAACTTTATTGAGGGTGTTCAAAAATCATATGGAACATGGATCTACTTACCATGCCATGTAGGTGTATATTGATGAACTGGCAGGATTTGGAACAAAAGGTTTTGAAGTTTACATTAATTAGTGTCACAATCCTCCCACCATATAGTTCAGAAATGGAAATTTAAGACTAATTTGACTAAATGAGAACTTAAAAATCAATTAAGGACAGAACTTGTTTTATTAGACTAGATTAAAATATTTTAGATTTACCTTTGATTGCCATGGGGTTAGTAAAAAGTTCCTCCATTGTCCTCTTGTAGATCTTCGAGCTGTTTTTAGATTTGTCCTCTGAACTGCACTGGTCACCATCCTCTTGGGGCATCAGTGTAGCTCCCCCGTCAGGCTTGAACAACCATGCCTTGATGATGGCTTGGCAGGAGTTTCACTGGGCCTTCAAATCATTCCAATAGTTTAAAGCTAGTTTCATTTTCGTTGGTACTTTTGTTATATTCTTTTTAAGTACGAGAAACTTTTTTCTCATTTAAATGCCTTGGAAGATGGATTGTGGTAACCAAAATTACTCAATTTCCAATTTGTAGTTAAAGGGTTATTTTTTCTTGGCAAGCATTTAGAATCCATTTTTAGGCAGAGGGGTGTAGCTGGGTAAATCAACATTATTAGATTGGAAGTCTAAAGCTTCAATAAACCCAAGTTTCCTTCATTGTGTTTGCTGATTACACTGGATTTGGCTAACTGAGGGTTCATTCTAGAACTTTACTCAGAAGAATGATATTAGTTGTTGAAATTGATCACTAGTAAAAGAGTCAAAGGACATGTAAATGTTAGTTGACAGTCTCAAGCAACTAATACAGGCACAAAATATAATTTTGTTTATGTTGTATAGGGTATGTATACAAAATTGTATGTTCGAACCTCATATACACACTGATATATACATAAAAATGTGCACCCTTACTCTTACACACTAACCCTCTCTCTCTCTCTCTCTCTCTCTCTCTCTCTCTCTCTCTGTCACACACGCACACACACACACACATACACTCTGATATAGTTGAGAATAGGGGACTCAATGAAGTAAAAATGTGCACCCTTACTCATACACACTAGCCCACTCTCTCTCTCTCTCTCAGTCACACACACACACACACACACAGAGATACACACACATACACTCTGATATAGTTGAGAATAGGGGACTCAATGAAGTGTAGCCTTCTCCTTGTAGCTAGATCACATGATACCGCCACTACTAGACTCAAAACATCAGATAAAAACCCACCCTATTCATATATCAAAATGCACTCCCATAGCTGAGAAAAGCCCCAACCCAAACCTACCAAAAACACCCATAGCTAGATCACATGATACCACCACTACTAGACTCAAAACATCAGATAAAAACCCACCCTATTCATATATCAAAATGCACTCCCATAGCTGAGAAAATCCCCAACCCAATCCTACCAAAAACACCCAGAATGGATCTCAACATCAAACCCCAACAAGCTGATTTTTATGGGCATTCAAAGACATATATTGCTGACTTATGTCAGACTCAATACTCAACAAATGAAACTGCTTTACTGATTCAAAATCAGAAAAAAATGAAATAAAAAATCAGGAACCTGTAACTTTAGTCTTGCTAATTTTTAAACCAGAACAGTGACACCAACACACTGGAAATAGCTGATTTTATTGCTTTTCTCATAACTTTTTTACGTCAAATTTCTTGGCTGATCTTACACACATTTCAATACCTTATTTGTTTATCTTTTACACTTAAAATATACAACCCAACTCTCATCCCAATCTTACAATGTGAAATGCAACCCTAGAAAACTACAAGAGGTGTCCTCTTGCAGCAAAAAGAAGAACTCAACACTAATCCTAATCTTCAACTCACAGCAACAAATCTCTGCGTAAACACTTAAATGCCGAGTCTTTCTCAGTCTCTTCTCTTCTTGGTACTCCCTTGTTCATTCTTTTGAGTTCCCAATAACTTTCAAGCAAAGAAGAACACTCTTGTCTCTTCTTTGCACCCTATCAGTCTCCTAGAAGCTAAAATGTTCCATTCCAAACAAATAAGTATTTGTATCCTCTGAAAATGGGATGCCAAAATCAGGAGATGGTCCTTCATGGATAAAAATATGATTTCCTAAAATAATAATTACTCCACATATGACACCTAAACCAAGGAGGAATTATCTCTTGGTTAAAATAAAGATGGAAAGCTTTTTTTGCTTGTTTAGGAGCTCCTGGGGTATTGGGGTATTTTGATTTTCTCAAAGACTTTGATTAGGAAGTCCATTTGGAGAAATATTTTTTGGTGGTGTAGTATGTTACGCTTGTTACTTTAATGATGTGATTTGTTTTGAACACAATTTAGATACACCTAGACGAGATGCTCCCATCAATATGTATCCTGAAGCACTTTATGCGAATCTCCCATCAATATGTATCCTGAAGCACTTTATGCGAATCAATCTGACCCCTTGACTCTTTTACGAAATTTTTTTATATCATTTTGAGTACAAAGAAGTGATATGCCTGTCAAAAGATTTTTACATGGAATCCCTTCAAGGCAGGGTAAAAATTTGTCTTTATGTTAGCCCAACTTTCTTCCCACATGTAAAACACATGATTGAGGTTGGCAAAAATGACATTTTATGTACTTTGCATATAGCTTATCTTTCTTATCTTTTCATTGTAAGCAGTTTGTATGAATCTGATAATTTCTTGGCATTTTATGTACTTTGCATATAGCTTATCTTTCTTATCTTTTCATTGTTTTTGGATTCAGGTTGGCGAAAATGTGGAAAAGCATGTTTGAAAGTCATCGTCAGCAGCAAGAAATTGTTACTTGGTTGAGGGGCATTGATATTTCAAATGCTCCAGAGGAAACTACCAAGCAGCACCATGAGAGGACAGTGCAGCTACATAATGTTGTCAATGAGTGGCAATCACAGTCTAACAAACTTGTCCGTTTTCAAAAAGAGTATATTGGCGCTCTGAATAGTTGGCTACGTCTGAACCTTATCCCAATAGAGAGCAACTTGAAGGAGAAAGTTTCCTCTCCTCAAATGTCAGTTGTGCCTCCCATACATGGTCTGTTACAAGAATGGCATAACGAACTTAACAAGTTGCCAGAAACGGTAGTACTAGAAGCAATAAAGAGCTTTGCAGCAATCATTGAGAGGATTCTTAAACAGCAAGATGATGAAATGAAACAGAAATTAAAATATGAGGAGGCCAAGTCTGAGCATGAAAGAAAGCGTAGAGCTTATGACGAATGGTATCAAAGATATATGGAGAAAAAAACATCTGGAGAGAATCAAAGTGAACTGACGGGGCCAAACAATAAGGATCCACTAGTAGAAAGGCAAGATCACCTGGAACTTTTAAGGAAAAAAGAAGAGGAGGAGAAGGAGAAGCACAAGAAAGCTTGCCAATTTACTAGAATCTTATCTCTTAATAGTCTTAAAACTGGCTTACCTGCGGTATTTGAGGGTATGGTTGGCTTTGCTCGTGTTTGCTCAGAGGTTTACCAACATCTGCATACACTAATATTAAACTCCAAGTTATTGGATAAGCCATTGGAAAATGGTCAGTAGAGGTATTTGTTACCTACTTATACAGTATCATTGCATTTTCTGTTGATGTGTATGTAATTCTTTTGGTGCATATGATTTTTTTTGAGATTGGAGTGTAATGTATACTAAGAATGTTGCTGTAAACAGGTAAAACTCTTACTCTTCATACCTATGTAAATTATTTAGTTGCTGTTTGCTTGAGTACCCAAGCTCTAATGCCTTTGCTGATGAAGTGTCTGATGGCAGATGCCAAATACATTGTAGGTATTGTTATTGAATGACATTCCAGGAAAGTAATTTTTATTTTTGAGGTTGAAAGGCTCTCAGATTAGTTTTTACCTTCTTTATTACATATTTTTAATTTATTTTATCTACTTATTTGTGGGTATGCAGTGATGAGCCCCCGCATGTTAGAACTTATGTTATCTGTACAGTATTCAAAATTGTTGAAAACAGAAAGCACTTTCATGGAGTTTGGACCATTAAAGCCACTCTTAATATTGATAATTATAGAATACCTCTTTGTAATTTGAGTGAAAATGGGATTGAGTTGAAGTAGTAAATCATGGGGGCTTTCAGAACTTAGATCTTTGTAGGAAGAATGAATCAGGTAAACTACCTCAGCGAATTTTAGGTGTGGGTGAATTTGACATAGATATCATTTTGGTTGTGGCATTGAGAATTTATCAATCAAAAAGGGAAAATGGCAAGTATATAGGCAGTCAAGGAAGATTGTTGAAACAGGGCATTAACTTTTCTTATCAAAAGAATTAGGAATAAAGACACAAATTAAAGATTTAAAGTGTTCGTAGTCCGTATTGTTTAGAAAAGAAAGATTTTTGGAAGATAATCTGAGTATGTAGAGTAACGGCTTTTATGTTTCTGACATGATTGTATCTTGAATGAGATACACAATGTTGATGTTTGCTCCCCAGATTCTATTTTATAAAGATAAAAATCCTTCATTACATGGCATGCCAACCTACGGATGTTACTTTTGTAGAGTACTGAATTTTTCTACGTATCTAGTTAATGCCTTACATGAGAAGCAAAGGCCATAGACTCAAGAATTACTGGTACCCGGAAGAAGTTGTGTACTAAGAAATGGAGGAGTTGAATGGGGTTGATCTCTATGAAGAACACTGTATAATGTCAGGTTTCCTTTTATCAAAAACATGGTACAACTCAAACTGTTTAGTATCTTTTATCAATATGAACTTAATTCCATGGATTTGTTAACCTGGCAAAATGCCTTTGAGAGTAACATTTTCTAGGAAGAAGGCATTTCATGTCACTTTAGGGTTAATGATCAAATTGCTTTGAAATGGAACATAGGAAGAAGCAGGGGAAGTTTTATGTTTTGCCTGAAAATTTAAGTAGCATAATAATGGGCAAATTCTACAAGTGTACAAACATTTGGATTGTATGTGTTGGTTGCTTTCACAGGCAAGATTTATAAGTTATACGTGCTGATGTGGCATCAACTTAATTTATAGAAATTTGTTCATTCAGTTTTTCCACATAAGCAGAGCCTGAAATGACCACTCATCTTTAACTACTATTACAATTAGATAGCTTTGTTTTGGGAAACATTTTTCAGGTTCGTTCAATGGGATTATTTTGTTGTATATATTATCTATTTTAAATTGCACTCCATTTTCTGATTTTTGGTATGTGGTTTTGGTTTTGGTGGCCAGCACTTCCTTTATTTAAAATTCTGGGCTACAGCTCAATTAGTGGGAATAGCACTTAACTACATAGAAACTGCAGGGACCACTTAACTAATGGGAATAACACTCAATTGCATAGAATCGGGAGAAACCATTTACAACTGCAGAGATACTGCTGGAACACATGCACCTGGCACTGAGATGTCACTTGGGGGATTTGAACTTGCATCTCCATCTTGAAAACACTATGACCTTCTCATTTGAGTGTAAAACTCCTTTGACTAAATTGTACTCTATTGATACATATTCTCTACATATTGCAGATGAAATTGAGTAGGACCAAATATTTATTTGCTGTTATTATTCCATCTAGTAGTAACACATAAAATTTGTAAGTCATGACAAGTAATTTTTTTGCCAGTAGTTTTTGTAATTCTCAACAGCTGCTTATTAGAAGGTACTAAAATATTTATTTTAATATATACAGCTGGTAAGAAAGCGAAAAGTGAAATCTCAGGTCATATGATCCAATTTCATGGATCCTGTTAGTTCATTCCATTCACTTCGAATTATCAAAGCAGCAACTCATATTGGATGTTGTTCTAGATGAATTTTTGCCGTCTAAGCATTTTAGGCATACAAATAATTAAAATGTTACATGAGAAAAAAGAAGTGGAAGTACGTTTCTTATTAATGATATCAGATTTCCATAATCCACAATGCTGATTGTTGCTGTTTCTGGAGTAGATTGTGTGTGAGTTTTTGCATCCAGATAATAAAGAGCGAGAGACAAAAACTCACACACAATCTAATCCAGAAACAACAACAATCAGTACATTTCTTATATTTGCTGAAATGTTTTAAGCTATAAATAATATTAGACAAAAACTCACACAATCTAATCCAGAAACAACAGCGATCAGTACATTTCTTATATTTATGATATTGCTATCAGGATTCAACCGTGTAGTTTCAAGTCAAACTCATTGACCCATGTTTCATGAGTAGTGGTTCAACAAGAACCCATCTCTCATGATATCGAATGGTCCACCTAGATGCAATGAGTGCTAAGTGGACCATTCGATATCGAGAGATGGGTTCTTGTTGAACCACTACTCATGAAACATGGGTCAATGAGTTTGACTTGAAACTACACGGTTGAATCCTGATAGCAATATCATAATTTGACACGCTGTGGAAAAATACCTCCTACTTATCAATTTCTTATATTTGCTGAAATGTTTAAGCTATAAATAATAAATATTGGTTTTAGTTTTTTATGAGTTTAGTGCATTTTTTTGGTCCACTAAACATTTTAGTCCTTTAAAAATGTTTCAAAGAAAACGGAATGGTAAGAAAACATTTTGGCAGCAACATTTTTTGGTATTTGATGAACGTTTTAAGCTAATACAGAGTCACTAAAAATGCAACCTAAAACATTATACCCGATAAATGGCCTTTAGAAATATTTTTTGAGGTATAATTTCTTATTATAATACAAGTAACTAGTGTCTCTATTTTCTTTGCAGATTTTACTTTTGGATGAATTGTCTTTATCTTATCATTGTCATGGCCTTATTTTTCATCAAGTTGATAGGAGCCGGTCGAGGTAGTCAAGATATGCTGGGAGGGGAAGGATGTAATGTCCTGTTTGAATTTCATATATCCAATAAGTTTAATTTTTAATTTCTATACGATAATATACATAAAAAACTATAGATTTTTCAATTGGTATTTCTGATAATTAATTAAATTTGTACAATTAAATATCTCTTAAAGATAGCAATTAGATTTGCTGATAAAAAATAAATGTTGTTATTTTGAAATAATTAATAATATTTACTAGAAGATTAGTCATCTTAGCACAATGACAATTTCCTTGTGGAATCACTTGAAAAATTGTGGATTTCTATCCTTCAATTCTTGCCATACGAGGTTTTGTCCTCAGGTTAAAAATGAACTTAAGTTACATGCTTCAAATGAGTAATAATTCTTTATATGGTTGTTATTTCTCCTTGTTTGGTGTCTCTTATATATCTTTTTCGTTATTCTTAAAGCGCCCTTGGCTTTTGATAAAATTAAATTTTAATTTTATATCTTTAAAATTATATTATATTTTTTGATATTTTAATTTATTATTATATTGTCATTTCAAAAAGGGGACATTAGAGAGGAGTGAACTAGCATCCAACAAACCACAAATATCAATGGTCTTAACAACAAATTAAATTCTTACCATATATATGAATGTGACGACAAAGTCAAATTGAAAGTTTTGCAAAGTTAACATAGTATGGATGATATTCTTGGGTGGAAGCCACTTTATGAATAGGGACTTTTGTCAACAACAATTCCAAATTTGAATATGAAGCCACTTTTAAAATATGGTATCTTTTGTTTGGGGTGTCTTACTTTAGGTGTATAATTTGTTATCCTTCATTTTCAACAAAATGATTTGCTTTGGTTTGCTTCTTTTCAAGTCATTTCTCAAATTTTAAATTTTGTTTTATAGTTTATTTTGGAACTATGTTCAAAGTTTATTTTATAATACTCGAAAGTTTAGGGTCTTGAATTCTTTGTTTCCAAGTGCTTTTATGGTTTTCTAGAATTTTTCAAGTGCTTTTATGGACCTCTAGATTTTTAACACCTTTTATTGTTAGAATGCAATTATCTTCTTTAAAGAAGTTTCAATGATTGAGCTTAAGATCTAGTGACTTGAGCATTTGCTACCAAAATTGTAAGATTTACTGTTAAATAAAACAAAGATACAATGAAAGATTAGGAAAGCATGAAAGTAAAACAATATGCTAGAATAAATTTAATTCTATTTAACAAATGAGAGTGTCTTAAATGTTCAAAGAGTCATTGCTTTCTATAGAGCAAGACAATGCATGAGGTTACCCAAGATCTCACATAAAGCATGGAGATTGACTAGAGTTAGCCTATGCAATAATCAAGAAAGCTTATCCAATAAAGCAAGAAAACTTATCTAAGAAAGCTTATCTAAATCTAGAGCAAATAAAGCAAAAAGCTAATAAACTAATTACTTAAATAAATAAATGCAACTCGATAAAAACATGCTAAGTAAGCTTAAGCGAGTGTAAGAAAAGGAATCTCTTACACTAACACCCACCTTGAAGTGCATCTTAGGAGAAAAGTCTACACAAGCTACAAAGATGGGTCCTAACATAAGGTTTGATTAGGTACCCAATTAGAAACAAAAGAAAAAGGAGAAAAACCATTGGGAACATAACTCCTAATCAATTATTTCAAACTCAGAAAACTTAAGCTACAACTCTCGATGAAGAGTGTTGATAAATCCCAAAATTGTAACAGGATTAAGATTAGAGTAAAAAAAACCAATGCACGAGTATCACCATGATACTCTTGAATGCTCAAAATTACAAATTGGTACATAGTCTGCATTGATCAACTGGATTGGGTTGAATATACAAGTATTTGGCCTCTGGATATAGAAGTTGATTGTTTGAATACAAGATCTTGTTTTGCAGAAATGTTCTCTGAAGTGGATAAAAACTAAGATACCCTCTGAAATTTCCCTTGATTTTAGAACTTTATCATGCAGTGCTTGATTTGCACTAACAAGAACCAAAAAAATTAAAAAAAGGGAAAAAATATAAATAAACCCAAGATACAATGAAAGATTAGGAAAGCATGAAGTAAAGACAATATGGTAGAATAAACTATATTCTATATATCAAATGAGAGTATGTGTTAAATATACAGTCATTGCTTTATATAGAGCAAGACAATGCATGAGATAGACCCAGGATTTCACATAAAGCATGGAGTTCAACTAGAGTTAGTCTAGACAATAAAGCAGGAAACCTTATCTAAGAAAGCTTATCCAAATCTAGAGCAAATAAAATAAATAGCTAATAAACTAATTACTTAAATAAATAAATACAACTAAATAAAAACATACTAAATAAGCTTAAGTCAATGTAAAAAAAATAATATTTTACACCAACACCCCACCTTAAGTGCAACTTTGGAGAAAATTCTACATAAGCTACAAAGATGGGTCCCAACAACAAGGCTTGATCAAGTATCCAATTACAAACAGAAGAGAAAGGAGAAAAACGATTGGGAACAAAACTCCTAATCAATTATTTCAAACTCAAAAAACATAAGCTACAATTGCTAATGAAGAGTGCTGATAAATCCCCCACTACAATAGGATTAAGATCAAAGTCAAAGAAACCACTGCATGAGTATCACCATGATACTCTCGAATGCTTGAAATTACATATTGCTACATAGTTTGCATTGCTCAACTGGATTGGGTTGAATATACAAGTACTCGGTCTTTGGATATAGAAGCTGATCGTCTAAATATATGAAGATTTTGCTTTGCAGAAATGTTCTCCGAAGTGGATAAAAATTAAGACAACCTTTAAAATTTACCTTGATTTTTGAACTTCATCATGCAGTGCTTGATTCATTCACACTAACAAGAACTAAAAAATAAAAAGGGGGAAAAAAGATAAGGCATGCAAAAATCAATGAGAGAATACAATCACAAAGCATGCTAAAAAGAAGATTGGCATGCAAAGATGGATGTTCACATCTTGCTCCATAGTTGCCTTCACAAAAATTCGCCTTCAAAAGATTGGCATGCAGGTGTTGATGTCAGCATGACGTTGGTGACGAAAAAATCAACTGGGGTCAAAGTTGTCGAAAATCCACAAATTTTATATGAAAATAAGGGTTTTCGGGTGTTCCGAATGTAATGGCCTAGTCTGATTTGCCTCAAAATGCCCTAATTTTCAACATGTCAGGATGTGCAGAAAAGATTTTTGATTTGTGCCTCAATCAATTTGGCCTTCGGTGTCTGATTTTGGAAAAACAAGAGGTTGCTCTGACTTTCTCATATACTCTGAACATGATGGTGAGTCCAAATTCGATCCAGGAAGTTGCAAAACATACATGCAACACATGCAATTGAAAAAGCAGATGTTAATTTGGCGAAACGAGAGGCTACTCTAACTTTCTCGGTTGCTTTGAATGCGATTGTGAGTCTAGATTCAATCCAAGAGGTTGCAAAACATACTTGCAACACACATGCAATTGAAAAAGCAAATGTTAAACCTTCAAAATTTGGTATTTTTTTGCAATTTTTTTATTCTCTAGATCATCCAATGTTGCAAGAGAAGAGCATACTCTTTTGCTACAAAAAATAATATATTTGCATTCAATATTTCTAAAAAGCAATCCTATCAATCATGAAGGCTTTGATACCATGTAAGATTTACTATTAAATAAACCCAAGATACAATGAAAGATTAGGAAAGCATGAAAGAAAAAATGATATGCTAGAATAAACTGTATTTTATATAACAAATGAGTACATGTTAAATATGCAAAGAGCCATTGCTTTATATAGAGCAAGGTAGGTAACCCAAGATCTCACATAAAGCATGGAGTTCAACTGGAGTTAGCCTATGCAATAAAGTAGGAAAGCTCATCTAAGAAGGAAAGTTTATCCAATAAAACATGAAAACTTATCTAAGAAAGCTTATCCAATAAAGCAAGAAATCTTATCCAAATTTAGAGCACATAAAGTAAATAGCTAATAAACTAATTTTTTAAATAAATAAATGCAACTAGATAAAAACATACGAAGTTTAAGTGAGTGTAAAAAAGAGAATAATTTACACTAACAAAAATGAATCTTTGTTTTTGATATAGGTGAAAACGGGTTTTGAAGGGACCTGAAACCCTTTACAAACAAGAACAAGGCTGCAGAAAAGATAGCCTATAGCTAGCCAAAAACCAACTCCCAAACAAGACCCTTCAAGATTTACATTTAGCACCATTCTTGTGGGAGCGGAGAGTCATGTCAAAAGAAGGCCTAGAGATTTTTGCTTTCTTTCCCTTTATAGTAATCCAGCCTTCTTCCACTTGCACTACCTTATCAAGCCAGGTCAACTCTCTATTATCCTGAAGATGAATGCCTACCGCCATAGTCTTAGAGATTTCATAGTTATTCTTTTGTGCAGGCAAAGACTTATCTGAAGAGCCACCAAACATGGAAGTCGTAGCGCTATCACCAGGACTGGCCGCCTGAGATCTAGTCATTTGCTCAATAGGGGTAGCCATAGCAGCCCTGCCATTTGAGACATCCAAAGGGGATGCCCCCAAACCCTGTGATTCAGAGGCAACCACCTCAGAAAAACTCCTATGTTGATCAAATTTCTTCTCAACTATATAATGTTGTTGTGAAGCACCATTCCACCAAGTAGCTTTCTTAGCTTTTTTCTCAAATCTGCATTGTGCCGTAGTATGTCTTGTTTTAAAACACCTTCTACACAAGAAGGGAATCCCTTCATAATCCAAAGATTGGATCCACGAACCCTTAGAAGATTTAAGTAAAACCTCACCAGGCAGTCCTTTTGAAATATCAATTTTAACTAGTATACGAGCAAAGGTGGAATGAAAAATGTCAGAAGATTCATCATCCACCAACAAAAAATCACCAAGGGCTTCGCCCACATCCACCAGAAGAGAGTCACTCCAAAGGTGGAGGGGAAGATTAGGCAACCGAACCCAAATTGGGATCTTGTTAAAAGTTTCAGAAGCAGGGTTGAAATTTGAATGCCAGTGCTTAATCATCAACAAATATTTGTCCTCCCAGCCAAAAAAGTTATCACATAATATTATATTTCTGTCATGAGCATTATCAAACTCAGCTACAAAAAAACCCTTAGCCATGGGGAAAATATGAACTTTACCAGAAATCAGAGGCTCCCATTCAGAGGTGATCCAAGAGTGCAGCTGAGGGAGGCTAGGCCAGAAAACCCTAAACTAACAAATCACCCCATGATCGGAAAGCTTAGCAGCATTATCATTTATTTCTTCTTTTGTCTCCTCCTTAAGCTTCACAGATATGGCGTTGGTAACCGGGATAAACCCGCCAAATGACAATCTTCCATGTCTAAAATCCACTTTTATCCCCTTAGCCTTCGCCATGGGTCCTCTACCCCTAATCCTCTCCTCTCCTGACCCCGTGAGGGCACCAACACTAGTGCCTTCGCCATAACCCTTCGCAGTGTTATCTATCTATAAGATTTAACGTTATTTTGTAGGGTTACCTTTGGTTTAAATGTCATGATCAAGGGGTATCTCTTTTACCAAATTCATTGAGGTCTTGCACCTACCCAAGTGGTGGGGCTACCCAACACCCAAAATGAATGTGGTAATTTACCCTATGTAGATTTTAAACATGTAATGTTTATCATGGGGATTTGACATTGCTTCCATTATGAAAGGTTTATTGATTTACCATTTGAGCTCACACAATTTGATCTTATCTTAGGTTTAACATCGCTACTTAATTAGACATGATAAACATCTCCTAAAATTTTTGAAAATGCTTATGAGCAGGAGCACTGTTGGTGATGCCCAACGGGCGTTTTCTACTAACGGCCCTGTGCCTAGTTTTGCCTCTCCTGGGTGGTCACCAGATGTGGGTCCTGTTGCGTGTGGAGTTGGCATGAATGGGATTTGCTCTGTCCTCCTACAATCTGCTAATGGTGTTGATGCTTTGCGCTTGGGTGCGGCTGTTGCTAGTGTCAACCAGGTGGATTGTGAGGGCCCTTCTCCTTTGGTGGATGGGGCTCATTTTTGTCCTGACTTGGCTTCTCTACAGGAGAATGGTGTTTTTGCAAATGGATTGTTACCTGGGTTGGGTGCAGATCCTCTTTCTGTGGTGCCACATGTTGCTCTTGCTTCTGGCGGTCCTCTTGTTGGCTTTAGGGTCGTTTTGATTGTCTCTAGTGAGGGCTTTGATGCTTCGAAAGCTATTGTGGACTCTATTCCTGGTGATGCTGCATGGGTGGATGTCTCTCTTGCTGGGGGCTTTCCTTCTACAGGCTGGGTGAAGTCCTTCTTTGAGGCTGCTAAGGCAGGTACACAGCCTCCTTCTCAGTCTCAAGTTCAGCCTTTGCCCTATGCTCGTGATTCCTCTATTGTGGTATGTGGACCTGAGGTTACTGAGAATGAGGATTTCTACTCGAAGCAGGGAGTGGTTTGCAGGTTTAATGGCTTGTGGCCCTCCCTTCCAAATCTCCATGACTGGGTAACCGCCTCCTAGATGTCATTGGTCTCTGGTGAGATTGAGCTCTATCCCAATGCAAGGGGTTTCTTTTTAGCAACCTATGCCTCCTCCACGGAGCGAGACTGTGTGCTGGATAGGGGGTGGATGTGGGGTATTCATTCACTATCCATCAAGTCTTGGTCTCATTCTTTCAATCCCCTTACGAAGCCGTTGAATACCAGACCTGTTTGGGTCCAACTACCGAATCTCCCTCTTCAGTTTTGGGAGGATTCATGTTATGAAGCTATTGGCAACACCATTGGTTGCTTTTGTATGGTGGACTCTATGACTCGGGAGATGGGGCATACTACGGTAGACCGGTTATTAGTTGATTTGGACATCTCCAAACCTCTTTGTGGTGATGTAGTCTTATTGGTGGAGGACAGACCTTGGAAGTAGCTCTTGGACTATGAGGGTCTCGCTTTTCGGTGTAGGAGATGCTTCTTTGTGGGTCATTTGGCCTCTAGTTTCCCACAAGCCCGCTGCAAAGGTGTTGCTACTTGGTGGAAGGATGCTCTCTTGGATCACCTCACGGTGGGTTCTCCTCCTTTGGATGCTTCTTTTGCGGAGGTCGACCCTATTACTTCTTCTCAGGAACCTCGGTCTACTCCTCTTCTGACTAACCATCCCATGGAGCCTCTGCTTGCTTGATCTGTTGACGTTGTTTTGTCTAAGCCTCTGTTGGCTCGATCTGTTGACATTGTTTTGACTGAGCTTGACTGAACTTCGTTGCTTGCCTCTGATGGTCCTTCTTTTGATCCTGTTTCCTCCCCTACGTTGTTGTCGTCTCCCCCGCAGTGTGGTGGCTCTTTGCCCTTGGTGGCTTCAGTTGATCCGCTTCTCTCACCTTGCTCGGTGGACTTGGATTCTTAGTCTTCTTGGTTTGTTGTGCTGAGAAAGAAGAAGGGACTCCCTCGATCTGTTGCATCTTCGCGGCCTGGGGTTAAGGGAGTCAGATTAGTCCCCTCAGATTCTGGGGTTGTTTAGTCCTTGTCTATGTTTCGACAACTGTCTGTCAGTTGTTTCTATGTGGTCTGTCCTCTTTTCCTAGTTCATTTATGGGTTGAACTAGCTTGTTTTTTGGCCCTTTGGGATTTTTGTGTAAAGGGTACAACACCCTGAAAATGTTGCTTATCTTATAAAAAACATCACTACTTAATTTACAAAGAACATGAGGGTGACATTAGATCCTTGATATGAGTACATTTGAGTGTACTGAAGGTGGTACATATCAACATGGCCATGCATTTTTATAAGTTTTGACCATTACCTCAAGGTGTCCCCTTGGTTAGAAGGCACCTTGTGGGATTATAACTTGGGTTTGTAGTGTAAGACTCATCATTCCCTACCACTCAAACTCACGGGGATAAATACTTGGCTAAACATGGCACAAGTAAAAGAGAACATGAGGGTGGGCTTTGATCTTTTATATGATTACACTTCTTTGTGCATCAAGGTTCTCCATGTTGAAGTATATACCATGAATTGCCACAAGTTTGACTCCTACGTCCATGGTGCAAAACTTTTCAATGACAATCATTCACCCTTAAGCTCATTGATCAAAATGTTTGGTTGAACATTAAGGTAAATCTCATATCAAACATTAAGGTGGGATTGGATCCTTAATATAGTGGCCTTGAACTATATCTCAAGGTGATTTTAGCATAGATGTGCAACCTCTAGAGGACTACATGCAACAAACATAACTTGTAGAGGAGTGTAGATAGGGGTCAATAATCCTTTACGCATGCATGCAAGCACTAGCAACATCAAATGAGAGAAACCCTATAGCTAGTGGATGAGGAATGCCAAACAAGAGAAACCCAACCATCAATAGTTGAAAGGTCAAGCAACACCAACTACAGAATGTAAGTGGTTTTGTAATTATTTTTGTAACATCTTGTAACTATATTGTACATGGCCATTCGATTCTATGTAGTTGGAAAATTAGATAGCAAAAAATGGTTCGTGCAAACCAATTTTATGTGTTCACCCCTTTTTGTTCATGAATTCCTATTCACCCTTGGTATCTATATCATCCATTGTAGCCCATTCATTTCTTTTATTAAATAAAAGTAGCTTTCTTTCTGTTATTGAAAGATAGCGTCGGTCAGATCTGGAAATCGATTGCTGCAAGCACCATCGTATTTCATACCTGATTGCATTTATCGTTATTTCTGAAAAACATAACATTCGAATTTATGAGTATAAAAATTGCGAATCATATTTGATATTCTAAATCGAAATGTAGATTGTTTTTCGCTGTTAGTGTATATGTGTTATTCTAACGCATTGTTAACTGTATGTTAGCCTGCACTCTAAAGAACACGTCCCATGAGTGGACGTGTCTCCACTCGTGGAGACACATCCTCTCATGAGACGTGACTCTTAGAGGACGTGTTTCCTAACATACTTATAGCGAATCCTTCAATGATATGCATACATAGAAATTGAATAATGTTCTGCATTCAGCACATTAATTATCTTTAAATCTGGAAGTTGAAATTCTGTGTATTTCTGAAGTCGAAAATCTGTGTCTGAGTTTTTGGTAGTTTTCTGAGACTGAAAATACTTTTAGAACCCTTAATCTATTTTCTTGCCATTATATTTGTTTACATTTTCATGGTATCAGAGCCAGGTTGTGCAAATCCCAAACAGATCTAATATCAGTTTGCTCTAGAAAATTTGCATTTTCTAAAAATCGAATTTGCTCACATTCTTCATAATGTCAAGTGTGATCAGATTTGAAGATCGCCTTGCTGGAGCAGACAATTTCACATCATGGAAATTTAGAATCATGATGATCCTTAGAGAAAATAAATTAGATTCACTTGTGAAAGAAAACTTGGAGGAACCAAAGTCTGAATCTGAGAAAACTCAATGGACAGAAAACAATGAAAAGGCCATGAAAATCCTAGTAGATGCAGTTAGGGATCACATAGTGCCCATCCTAGCAAAACATGAAACTGCATATCACATGTTCAAATCTCTTGAGAAAACTTATGAGATTAAAAACACCTGCAGGACTCTTGCTTTAAAAAGGCAAATCAACAATGCTCAAATAAACAAAGGAGAGTCCATTAATGCGTACTTCATGAGGATTATTGAACTGAGAGATCAACTATCCACAATTGGATATCAGATTGATAGCAAAGAATTAACTCTAATTGCACTAGGAGGCCTACCAAACTCATGGGAGTCTTTTGTTCAAGGAATAAGTGCAAGATCCAAACTCCCTAAGTTTGACAGGCTAAGGACTGACTGCCTTCAAGAAGAAACAAGACTCTCCTCAAAAGAAAACAAATAGAAAAACATAGATGAAGACATTCATGCACTCAACACATCGTCTAATAAAAGGAATAAGAAAAACTCCTACAAGAAAGGATCTTTTAAAAGAAAGAGAAATCCCAATGGAAAGGGATCTTCTAAGAAGAAAGACATTTCTCAAGTGCAATGCTTTAGGTGTGATCAATATGGCCACTATGCAATGAAATGCCCTAACAGAACAAAGCAACAAGCATCCTTTGCCAAAGTAGGAAAGTCAAATTCAGACCATGAATCTGAGAACTTTGTGTTCTATTCAACATTATCTAGTCAAGTATCTAACAATTTCAACAACTGGGTAATTGATAGTGGTTCTTCGAGGCACATCACAGGGTTTAGAGAACATCTAGACACTATGTCTGAAAAGTCTGATGAAGATGTAACAATTGGGGATGACTCTACACATCAAGTAAAAGGGGTTGGAACTTGTTCCATCACATTGAAATCTGGTCTCTCCCTTCAACTCACTGGAGTCTTATTTGTACCTAGTATAAAGAGGAATCTCATATCCATCTCCGCACTTGAAGACAATGGTTATAGAGTTACCTTCATGGATGGGAAAGTTCTAGCATGGCCTAAAAACTCAACAATCAAGAAAGCCCAAACCATAGGTGTGAGACAAGGGTACCTTTACAAACTTTACACTGAAGTCAATCAAGCCCTTACCCTTAACACCTTTGATTCAAATGAAATCTGGCATAGAAGATTAGGACACCTTCATTTCTGTGCCCTACCTTCTATGGAAAAACTTGTTACAAGGTTACCTAAGTTAAAATCATCTCATGAAGGAAATTGTAAAGGTTGTGCCTTAGGAAAGAATTCAAAGGGATCCTTTCCCACTAGTTTGAGCAAAACTCTTAATGTGTTAGATCTGGTTCATTCCGACTTATGTGGACCTATGTCTGTACCTTCTAAAGCAGGATTTCTTTACTATGTCATATTCATAGATGACTTCTCTAGGAAAACTTGGATCTATTTCCTCAAGTGTAAAGAGTCATTAGAAATCTTCAAAAGGTTCAAAGAGTTCAAAGCACTTACAGAAAACTTCTCCGAGAAGAAAATAAAAACCTTAAGGATAGACAATGGGAAAGAATACACATCTGAAGTTTTTAAGGAATTCTGCATGAGTGCTGGAATTAAGAGGGAGTTCACAGTGGCTTACAACCCTCAACAAAATGGGGTTGCTGAAAGAAAAAATAGAACCATTGTAGAAGCTGCCAAAGCAATGTTGCTTGATCAAAACACTGAAACCTCCTTCTGGGCTGAAGCCTCTAGGACTGTTGTCTACATCCAAAATAGATGTCCTCATTCTCATCTTGACAACAAAACTCCTGAAGAAGCCTTCACTGGCATAAAACCAGACATTAGTCACTTTAGGATTTTTGGTTGTCCCGTCTATATTCATGTGCCCAAGGAGAAGAGATTCAAACTTGAACCTTCCGGAAAGCAAGGGATATTTATGGGATATAGTGAAACCTCCAAAGCCTTCAGGATATTCATACCCGGTCAAGATCAAATTGAACTGAGCAGAGATGTCATCTTTGAAGAAGACATTGCAGTCAAGAGGGCAAGAAGTTCTAGTGAGTCTGAATCCTTTTCCCCTAGAGTATCTGAAATGGAACCTGCTCCTGAGATTCAGAGGGAGCATCTTGAGGAAATGACACCTGAACTTCCTTCCACTTCAAATGAGAATACAGATATCAATGGCAGAAAGAGACCACTTTGGGCCAAGAAGATGATCAAAGAAGCAGAGAATCATGCAGCACCCAAAGGAACGTTCAGGGAGAGTAAAAGACCCAAACGTTTCTCTAGCTATGTTGCTCTCATGAACGATATCATAAACTCCGAACCTGTCAGTGTTTCAGAAGCCTTCAGACATCAAGCATGGAAAGATGCAATGACGGAGGAATATCAGTCCATTCTAAAGAATGATGTATGGGATGTTGTGCCTAGACCAAAAGGGAAATCTGTTGTCTCTTCCAAATGGCTCTTCAAAATCAAGCATGCTGCTGATGGCAGTATAGAAAAACATAAAGCACATTTTGTGGAAAGAGGTTTTTCTCAAAAGGAAGGAATTGATTACGAAGAAACATTTGCACCTGTTGCCCGTTACACATCAGTGAGAGCAGTGTTAGCCATTGCAGCAGCTAAAGGCTGGAAGATCCATCAAATGGATGTGAAGACTGCCTTCCTGAATGGAACCATTGAAGAGGAAGTCTATTTGGAACAGCTTGAAGGTTTTGTGATACATAAACCTGACTCACATGTATGCAGACTGAAGAAAGCTCTTTATGGACTTAAACAGGCTCCCAGGGTCTGGTATGAAAGAATTGACAGCTATCTCTTGGGATTAGGATTTTCCAAGAATGAGGCCGACTCCAATCTCTACTTCAAGGTAATCAAAGGTGATATACTAATAATTATTTTATATGTTGATGACCTACTGATAACAGGAGAAGATCACCTCATTGCTCAAGGGAAGCAAGATCTAATTTCTGAATTTGACATGAAAGACTTGGGCATTTTACACTACTTCCTAGGTCTAGAAGTATGGCAGAAATCAGAGGGCATTATACTAAATCAAGGAAAGTATACTATTGATATTCTAAAAAGATTTGGAATGTTGAACTGTAGACCGATGTCTACACCTATGGAAACCAACCTTCACAAATTGAAAGAAGCAGCAGCAGAATCCAAGTGTGCAGATCCAACCCTTTACAGACAGATGATTGGATCCTTGATGTATCTGGTTAACACTAGACCTGATATTTGCTATGCAGTGAATGTTCTCAGCCAATTCATGTGTGAGCCAAAGGAAATTCACTTAATGGTTGTGAAACATATTTTTAGATATCTTCAAGGCACTATTGGATATGGTCTTCTTTACAAGAATGATCAACTAGATCTACATGGGTACTCTGATTCAGATTGGGCTGGAAGTATAACCGATCGAAAAAGCACATCGTGATCGCCAGTTTAGGATCGGCTATGATCTCCGGATTTGCAGAAAATAATCTTCGCCAACGAGCTCAACAGTTAATACATTGCAGCCTCAATGGGAGCAAGAGAAGCAGTTTGGCTTCGTAAATTGCTTGTGGGACTCTTTGGTGAGCCCTTGAATCCTACAATTATTCATTGTGATAATCAGAGTTGTATCAAACTCTCTGTAAATCCTATCTTCCATGATAGATCTAAGCACATTGAGATCCCCTATCATTATGTAAGAGATATGGTAGAAAGGAAAGTAATTCAGTTGAAGTATATCAGTACAAATGATCAAACTGCAGAAATTCTCACCAAGCCTCTCTCCCAAATCAAGGTGGAGCACTTCAGGAAGAAACTTGGTATAGTTGAAATGTAATTCTTTATTTATGTTTGAAATACAAATTGTTTATAAATTGTACTAATATATATAAAGATGTTTAATGTGTAAACTCTTTTGTCATGTGTGTGACTCCATGACTTTATGGGCCTACTTTTCCTGTATGCATTATTGAAAGGTGACGATCTTTCTAATAATGTACACTTGTAATTGACATTGTAAAGTGACGACTCTACAATGATCAAACTATCATGATAGATATCATGTGACTTGATATTATGGACATGTCATGATAGTGTCTCTTATTGATATCATGGGACTTGATATCATTTGTAGATCATTATGATCCTTAAGAGATAATCATGGTGGATATTTATATCCATGGATATGCCATGAATTATGGTAGACATCATGTGACTTGATGTCAGTGCACATACCATAATAAGATATGATATGAAGAATGTCATGTGACTTGACAATATTGAGAAATCATATTATGTCTTAGATATCACGTGTTTAGGTGATATCTCTAGTTATTCAATTTGATACATCTTCCCTAGCTAAGAGGGAGTGTTATTGAAAGATAGCGTCGGTCAGATCTGGAAATCAATTGCTGCAAGCACCATCGCATTTCATACCTGATTGCATTTATCGTTATTTCTGAAAAACATAACATTCGAATTTATGAGTATAAAAATTGCGAATCATATTTGATATTCTAAATCGAAATGTAGATTGTTTTTCGCTGTTAGTGTATATGTGTTATTCTAATGCATTATTAACTGTATGTTAGCCCGCACTCTAAAGAACACGTCCCATGAGTGGACGTGTCTCCACTCGTGGAGACACATCCTCTCATGAGACGTGACTCTTAGAGGACGTGTTTCCTAACATACTTATAGCGAATCCTTCAATGATATGCAGACATAGAAATTGAATAATGTTCTGCATTCAGCACATTAATTATCTTTAAATTTGGAAGTTGAAATTCTGTGTATTTCTGAAGTCGAAAATCTGTGTCTGAGTTTTTGGTAGTTTTCTGAGACTGAAAATACTTTTAGAACCCTTAATCTCTTTTCTTGCCATTAGATTTGTTTACATTTTCACTTTCCTAAATTTCTTTCATACATTTGATTGTGTATTGGTTAATTGTATTTTTTAGTTTCCTATCCATATTCTATAATCTTGTCTTTCAATAAGAGAAAATTGTCCCCCAAATCTCTTGTGATCTAAATTATTGGGATCAAAGCAATCTTCTGCACATGCCTATACATATGTGCACACAACATCATAAGGTAGCTCACTAAGTTTGGCTTTTGAGCATCTAGACAAATTTTAACAAGAGCAAGATGGTTAATGGATAGAAGTCCACATTTCAGACATCTTAAAGATATTTAGAAAATGATTATGAGATGTAGCACCAATAGCTCTTTGACTTCGTCCACAAACTCACCGTTTAACTTAGATCAATGCCACAACATATAATTGAACAACACATTCCCTAGCAACATCAAAGTGCTTTCAAAGTGCAAGTCAATATGGATATCCCAACATTTGAAAGTAAGATTTATGTTGCGATGTTGGATAATTAGATTTGATGACGAGGTAGAATTTATATCAACTTTGGTTATATAGAGAAGATTTCTTTCATGGTGTTGAAGATGTTTGTTTCAATATCCCACTCATGGAAAACACTCAATGCAAATCCTATTGAGACTTAGAATTCTTTGTTAGTGCTTTGTATGAGGAACATTACCCCCTTAGGCATTATGTGGACAAGGACATGAATTTCTAGTAGTTGCACTAGTGGAAGGGCCAATCAATTGAAATGTACACCAATAAGTTCCTTGATTACTCTACACTCTTGCATGAAAACACCCTTGAGCAATACATAGTGCTCAAATGTATTAGTGGGTGACACCTTATATTTGTGCCAAAATAGAGTTCAAACTTTGGTTACCTTAGGGAAAGCATTCCACAATACATTAGAAAATGAAATAAAGGACAAACTCAAAGATAAGTTTTCCTTCAGGAAAAACATGCTTGTGTAGAAATCAACTCCAAATCCTTATGCGTAGAAACAGAATTCTCTTGTGCAAAAACAACATAATTCAAAATGATCTATATGAAATGCCAAAGCCTTGACATCGTCTACATTGAGGAAAGACAACAGTAAGAAGCAACATGCGATAAATAATTCATTATCATTGCACTTGTTCCCACAACAACCCTAGATGCCACATACACTAATATTTGATTGAACAAGCCACACCAAATCTTGCACAAACCAAGGAGACTAATCTAGAGGCATAATCTCTTCGGGATAGCGTTGGTCCCATT
Organism: Sequoia sempervirens; assembly: GCA_007258455.2. Lineage (NCBI taxonomy): Eukaryota > Viridiplantae > Streptophyta > Pinopsida > Cupressales > Cupressaceae > Sequoia > Sequoia sempervirens. Next base: position 388,564,890 of record VDFB02353493.1, read on the forward strand.
GACACTTTATAGGAACACACTTGGCTTTCCACAAGTGATGGGCCAACAAGCTGTTGAAAATGAAGGTGAAATTATAGCTTAAAACTTGTAAAACTATGAAACTGTAGATTTAATTAAGTGTTCTTTGTCACAATTCTTTGTGTATGATTAATCTGTCTAGATCAATTTTACCAATTGTAGAAAGAGACAGAAGATTGTAGAAGAATGAGACAAGAAGATAGAAGTGACACAACATATACGTGGAGAAACCCTTTCGGGAAAAAAACTCCACTAGAATCAATAGTGCTTGTATTATTTAACCTTAGAACAAGATTACAATAATACTGTATCAATCCTTGATTGATATGCTTCCTTGCCTTCAACAATCCTTCTTCACAACCTGCACAAAACTCTCATACACTTTCTACAGCACAAGCTATCCATGCATTCCATGTGACCAAGCATGAATCCACACATCCCATGCCATGCTTCAAACCCTCACACATGCACGAGCTCAACCTGCTAACTCGCTACAAACTCTGATGCAATCTACGCCTAGATTGTGCAAGTAGAGTTCCAATGTGTAATTTGAGTTCAAACCAAATTCTTCCTCAATTTAGGCACCCCAAACTGAACACTTAATTGAACGTTGGTCAAGAAAATATCTTGCAAGCTTCACCTCAAAGTTGGCGCCCAAGAATGGGCCCACTTAATTGAGCCTTGTAAATATCTTCTCATGCAAAAGGTGTTAACTCAAAGATGCCAACTTGGGCGCCCAAGGTGGGTCTAAGTCAATCTTAGTTAACTAAAACATATCTTTCCACCAATTTATGCAAACACTATGCATGATTGATCATCCCCACTTAACTGAATGTATCCACCTATTATTTGTCATGCAATTGAAGTCATTAGTCATTCAACTCAAGTCAACTCAAGTCAACTAGCATTCAACTAAAGATAACTAAACCATAACTGAACTTAACTTAACTGAACTCATGTAAATATCAATCCCTAACTTGTAGGATCTTTACATGCATTACTGAAGTGTTATCAATCCTCCAAACAGTTAACTTAAGCAAGGTGGGTTCCACCTTCCATGTGGTTGCCCCATGTGCTCCTATTTTGTAGGAGCTCTTCTTGGACGTCCTCACATGATCTCATCATTTAGGAATAATTACAAATGTCAATTTACATGTTCATTTCATTCGAATTTAATCTCTTTCTAATCCTAGTGTTGGGGAACACTTCCAAGGACTTAGGAGATATATGAAATATGTTTAGGATTGCAATTAAATGGCATCCTATTCCCAACATTCTCTCACTTGACATTATACATTGCAATTATTCTAAACAAGGAATCATTATTATAAATCAAGTACATGACTCAAGGCCAATCGCCTTCCTACACCAAGAGAACTTATTTGCATCATTGACCAAAGTGTCAACTTTCTCAATCAATACCTTTCCCAAGTCTCTATAACCAAACTATCATAGGTAGAACTTGTTCAGGTAAATATTAAATCATAAGGACAATCATTACTTTCATTTATTTAGGTACAAGAAACTTGTATATAATGGTCAAGGTAGGTCAATATGCATATTGAGAAAAATGATACAACTTTCATTAGAGCTATGCATTTAGTTTCTACAACTCATTGATGACATGATGGGGACCATTGCTCTTAAGAAAGGGTGAATGATTTGAGTGAAAATGCACAACATCCAAGGGACCACATGTAAGCATTATACATAACAACACAACCTTCAGATGATTGTACATAGGTGTCACAATTCCTCCACTCTATTGCACAAGAAATTTCAACATCTCATTTAATGGTGCAAGCATCAACAACCTTTCATGCAAGACTGTCATTGCCTTTGTCATCGTACATGGCACATGTTTATTGTTTCACTTGTAGCTTGCAAATGAGGAACATCATTTGATAGAAACACAACTACCAATAGTTAGAAAGTCAAGTGGAATTACTATGGATTATGAATTATTTTGTAGCTATTTTTATAACATATTGTAACTATATTTTACATATAGTCATTTAATTCTATGCATTTGGGGAATTGGATAATAGAGAATAGTCTAGGAAAAAAAGTTGATGTGCTTCCAATCTAGTCACAAGAGTTCTCATTCTAAACTTAATCTTTGTAACGTCTATTGTACCCTATTTGTTTATATGTTGAATAGAATTAATACTATTTTTTGAAATTCTTTTGTGCATTTCAATGTGTATTGGCTTGTTTATCTTTGGTTTTCCTTTACATATTCTATTGTATTGTTTGTCTTTGAGATACAATTGTGCCTTGGAGCTCATGAGATTTGAATCACATAGTGACCCCATGGTAACACATAAGAGTAGATATACATCCAAGCATTACCATAAGCTAGACCATTACCTCAAATTATCCTTATAGCCAGTACAAGTTGCCCCACTCATGAGAAGGACCTCGAGTTTCTAGGATGAGTTCTAAATATTAGGTTAAAATTTAGGCTAGAACTCATAAAGAATACAAGGACAAGATTGAATCTTTAATAAGACTATGTTCAATTATTCAATTCATAATAACTTTGAACTTATTTGTCATATCAAAAATACTTTAAATTTACTTGAATATTATCATTATTATACTTACTTTTTTTATTTAAATTTAAACTAAATCTTGAAAAATTAACTAATTACTATGATTACAATGTTTTATTGAAATTCAAATTAATTTATATTCAATTATTACTATCATAATTAATAAACCTTGTTTTCATTTTCAACACCATTTTATAACCTTATATTTTGAATCCTCCACAAAAATAAACTTTTGGACCACATCGCCATGCATATACTTTAAGGACCCCAACTACTTTTAGTTGGCCTATAAGCTTGTGTGCAAATTATATGTTTTGAAAAACAGTTTTTCCTAAATCACAAATATTTTTTAACCATCATTTCTAACATTTCTAATATTTAAAGAGACCTATACATGACTTGGTCTTTGTTTAAACATTTTCTTATTTGTCTAGTTAATAGTCCTAAACATGTTTGAAAATAGTTCTTAAAGTTCTATTTATCAATAATCTAGTAGTTTGACTTGATAAAAGTCACTGGTGGAAAATTAAAGGTCTATGTAAAACTCTAATATTTAAAGAGACCTAAATGACTTGGTCTTTGTTTAAACATTACCTTATTTGTCAAATTAATAGCCCTAAACATGTTTTAAAATAGTTCTTAAAGCTCTATTTATCAATAGTCTAGTAGCTTTACCTAAACAAGTCACATGTGGAAAATGAAGGGACCGTTTAAAACTATAAATTAAAGATTGATACACTAAAGAAACTATAAGCTCTATTCTATATTCTTTATTTTTAAGAATTAAAAAAAAAATCATTTTCTTTAGAATTTGAGTGAAATTATTATTAAATGTTTTGATATTCTTTATTTTTAAGAATTAAAAAAAAAATCATTTTCTTTAGAATTTGAGTGAAAGTATAATTAAATGTTCAAAACATGTTTGAAATTTTAAACTCAAAGTTTAGAAGAGGTCATTTGTAGAAAATAAAAATAAGGAGAAAGGAATAATAGGCATAGGTTGTTTGATGTAATTGTCTTACATGTTTTGAAGAAATTTTGATTTTGCTTTAATTTTTTATTTATTTATCTTTATTTTTGAGTTTTGTGTTAAGTAGGTTAATACATACATATTCTTATCTTCTTAATATAATTGTATCTTTACAATTACAAATATATCTTTTAGGCATAAAAACATTTTGTATGATTGTGTTTTATTTTTTTGTAATTTTTTAATTTGTTACTACAATAAAAATATGTTGATTAGACTAGGTGGTGTTGTAAGCACCTATGAGGTTTTGTTTCGAGGAATATTAAACAACAAGACTTCTTTGATAACAATCGAGCCCCTAAAAAAGAAGGAAGATTATAGATTGGAGCCTTAAAAAGAACAAAGAATTTCAAAGAGTAGGTTGTAGTATATTTGTGGGTGGACATGTAAATATAGTAACAAAGTGTTTCTTAAACCTATAAATTTTACTATGTTAGTGTTTATGTGTTGAATTATTCTTTTTATTTATGCTTATTTTTTTGGTGTTGTCATTATGTGTCATCCAATTACTATTTTAAATAATATATATTTTTTATGATTGTTTATAATCATTTTGACACAAATAAAAATAGATATGCAAAATCAAACAATAAATTATATAATAATAATTTTTAAAATAAAAATATATAATATTTTCCTTAAAAAATCACAAATATGATAACATCTAAATTAAAAATAAATAAATTAAAAGATTAAAATGTGAAAAAAGCTTAATAATGATAGGATGAAAGATTAAATTGATCAACCAAACCATAACAAACAATTATTTTATATCTAATTGAACAAAAATAACATATTAAAATAAATGGCCACCATTAATGGGAAAGTGATGTTTTAATATTTTTAAATCATTGCAACTGAATGCAAATTTTATTTTTCCATTACTTTAAAATATAATAAAATTTATTTAAAGTTTATGGTATTTTGGGGGCCTTTGTTAATTTGTAGAGGCGGTTGAAGAATTGTTACTTAAGAATTATAGTATGATTTGATGGTCTATTTTGTTTATTAAGCATATTTTGTGACAATTATTTATTCATTGAGTGACTTGGTTTGATCATAAACCACAACAATAATATGCTTTGGAGGACCACATTTCTTTGAGGAGTTTTATCAAACACTTCATACCTAGACTCTATATCTAAATTTTGCATACATGTATACCACAATGGTTATATGTATGGTTATATGCTCCCAGGTCCATGTCATAATCTATTTCAAAACTTTAAATTTGAACATATAATGCTTTCATTTTATTCCATGAGATAATATATTGTTGAATAACATGACTAATTCATGAGAATGCCCATACATTATGAGATGCTACCTAATTCTTTCATGTGATAAAAAATTAAATAAACATCTATCAAATTTATTTGCTTGATCATTGCTTTAGTGGTTCCTACACATGGATACATAATAGTTGTAACTACAACATTTAACACTCCATTATGATTTACATTTTGATGAATATCTCAAAATGGTTGGTTAGCTAATTTTCATACAAAAGTTTCCTCAGACCATAAACTATAATCCCATTCACATCCACTAACAACACCATTTATAATAGTGTCTTGAAATAATTGTGTTAGATCTGTGTGTTGAACAAACCACCCTTTCAAATTTTACTCTTAAGTATTATTTGATTATTAGATATTTGCATACAAATTTAAAACACTACAAATGGAAATAGAATGTTCCACCCATTCCCCTATAATTCCCACCCAACTTGAATATAGAGCTATTTCTCCCATATGGAATAAGTGAGATTTTGGAGGCTTTTACTATTAAACGATAGTTATTTTGCTAATTATTTTATTTCTCTTTTAAAATTTATTTTTCTTTGAATTGATAATTTTTCATTTGTAAAATAGCAGGAAAATCCTATTCAATTAAGAATTTGAAATAGAAAATAATCAAGCTTGACTTCTATAGTTTATTTGTCATGATTAAAATCATTCCATTTTTATTAAAAAACAAAGAAACAACAAACTAACCGTAACTACTCAAACAACGTTTTAAACGAGTGATCAATAACTATAGTGGGCCACCATGGAACCAAAATGATCCAAAGGCTATACCTATAATACACATATTATTGGGTAATCATATTCAACTAGCATTCATGGGAAATTACTATACATAAATCCCAAGGCCTAACACAAAAAATAACAACAATTAATATTGGTAAAATAGAAAGACAAGGACTAGCATTTACAACTATATCAAGAGTGAAATCATTAAATGGGTTTTGTATTCAACTAGCATTTAGTTGTGAGTGGTACTCGAGAATGAAAAACAATCCATACACAAATATAAGAAAAAAAGAGGAGAATCAATTACAATTACTCTCACTATGAGAATTTGAGGTATACACTTGTCAAACCACTCTCTTTCACATTAAATTTAAATTAATTTTTTCACTACCCAATTAATATTAAATTTCTTAAGATATGTTTTCGTCTTGACTAACTCATTCAAAGCTTTTTGATATACAGGTGGACACTTGCTAGACGATCACAACCCAACAAAAGATAGATTTGTCCTTCTCATCCAAATTATGTTTTCTTTTGTTATTTTACATTACATAACTTATTGTTGTTCATGCTATATATTTATACTAAACTAGGCAAAAAAAAAAAAATCTAAACAAAATTTGCAGTCTTACTCCAATAGAAGTTGCAATGGCTATAGATAAGGTGATAGATGTGAGGTGCAAGGTTCGTTCCTGGGCAACATCACCTACATGTACTTGTAACTGAGGGTAAAATTTAGGTTAGATCAATAAAGCATATAAATCATAAATGACAATAAACCCAAAGTAATTACAAAACACAAAGGAAGAACAAAGAATGATTATACCTGAAAACCGTCGAGACTTCCATGCTTCACTTTTGTAACACCTTCTAGCTTGATGGTTGACATGTTGCCCTTAGATTCGACATGCGAGCAATTTGAAATAAAATTGTAAGTCCTACACCAAGCTTTGAAGGATTTGATAAATGCCTAAATGCTTATGACTATAACAATACAATTGAAATGCCTATGTCTAAAATATTGCCTCATGCAAAAATGAGAGGAAAATGACATTTTATAGAAAATGCCATTTTGAACGGACGGATGAGATTGATCTTTGACAAAGACCTAAAATCAAAGGTCCAGATTAAATTTGATAATCCCTAATCAGGGTTATGAAAAATCCTTAAGTGAGTGGTTGAGATGTCATATGAGAAAATCAAATCGACAGTGGAGAATAAATGAGATAAATTAATTAGAAAATAAAGATTTTTGACAATCAAGAAGATAAAGACTGCCTGATTTGTGAGATTCAAAAAATCAAGAAGATAAGAGTTGAACTGAAAATCAAATTTGGAAAATCAAGAATCTGTCTGATTACTTGATTTTTGGAAGATTAGTTACTATTTTGAATTAAATTAATTCAAACTAATGATTTTGTGAGACAATAAATAATCTTTTTCAGATTATTTACCAAAATGGACTGGCAGTTAAGAAAGTGATGACATTTTAAATAATTTCATTTATTTAAAATAAAAGGAATATTAATTTTGACAATTAAATAATTAAAGATAATTATTGAATTTAGCAGATAAGATTAATTAATTAAATAAATTAATCAATTCATTTAATTATGACAGTTAGTGACATATTATTTATTTAATAATCAGGAAGAAATATATGACGAAGGGTAATTAAATAAATTAAGAAATTTATTTAATTAAGGGAAGACTTAGACAATTAATGACGTATCTAATAAATAAATAAAATTTATTTATTTAATAATCATGAAGAATACAAAGACATGAATTAATTAAATAATTATGAATTATTTAATCAATAGTCGAATGTGGACCAAGGACATAATTAAATGTCATAATTATGCTAGGACGAAAGTGGTAAAAATGAAGCTTGCAGGCCTAGGTCATTTTTAAGTGTCTACAGTAGTAACTATTCATTGTCAACATCAATTGAAAATTTAACTATTTTATTCTTACAATATCTTTATAAAAGATGCACAAATACATGAATTACACTTTCTTCTCTACTCTAACTCTACATTGTTTGTTATTGCAAAACCAATACTATTCCCAACAAAAAAAACATATTTTCTAAAAACAGTTTGTAGAATCTTAGTCTAAGAGAATTTAAATTGCCTACAGATAAGACAATAGATGTGAGGTGCATGGTTGGTTCCTACTCAAATTCAACTGCATGTAATAACTGTTACTGGTCCACATCAATTGTAAATTTTATTATTTTTTTTCTAGATTATGTTTGTATAAAAGATGCACAACCAATTACATTCCCAAAAAATGTATAGTTTTAAATTGCTACTTTCTTTTATTGACCTCCTCTAAAACATATTTGATATAAAATAAAATCGATGTAACGATTGCACCTCCTTTCAGTGCAAGTGCTAGTATATATTATAACAACATTAACCTGATAGAGTAGAAGCCTGAGAAAAATCTTCATTCACTTTCTCCTACAACGTAGAAATTGTGGAATTTGCACCATTTTAATAGGCAACATTCTGCCGAAAAAAATTGCAAATAGTAAATGCAAATGTACTGCTTAAAATGCCACGCATCGCCAAGAAACAATGTGCGAAGACAAAATTATACCAAAAAACTCATGAAATATTTCTAATAGCAAAGTTCTTTACAATAATTAAATAAATTAGAAAATAACAAAACCATGAGGAAAATACTAGCAACCAATGAGAAAATTGCAAAAAAAATCAATAATTTTCTTTTAATAAATTAATCCCCAAAACATCAGCATAGCGATATATATATTTTACTGGTACGATTTTTGATGCAACATTTTAATAGGCAACATTGAGGCAAAAACATTAGTCTCCCGCCTATAAGGTAGGGACTAAAAAACACTTTATTTAAAAAATCTTAATTAAAAAAACTTTATGAAAAGTTGTTTTTAAAATAAATCTAAAAGGCATTTATTAGTGGGGGATGTAGTCTCCCCCACACCCACATGGGGATTTATTAAAGCTTTATGAAATGAAAGCCATAAAGCTTTATGAAAGCTTTTTAAAAAGTTAAATATAAAAGTTTAATAAATGAAAGCTTTTTAAAAAGTTAAATATAAAAGCTTAATAAATTAGATGGGTGGCCATTAAAGGTTGCAGGTCTCATTGGTCTACACCCTTATGGGGTGTGGGGTCCTATGGGGTACCCATGTACCCATCCACTAATTTCTTTTAACTTGCATTTTAATAATGAAATGCAAAATATTGAAGCTTAAATTATGATGTTCATGGAGTCTTCAACAAATTTTATTTTTTTTTCAAACTCAATTAAAATTGACAATTTAATAGTCAATTTTAGATTTTTCGGACCTTTTAAACGCGATGGCAAGGTCGGATTTGACCCAGAATGCTCTAAAATGGTAGTTCCTTGCTGGATTTGGCAATAAACCTTCTGCTTCAAATTCTTACAGATCTAGTCTTTGGTGTCCAATTCAAACAAAATAAAGGGCAAATCTGACTTTCTCAACTGGTCTAGACTCAATGGTGAGCTCAGAATTTCTCTAGGAAGCTTCAGAAAACCTACAACTGGCAAGTCAATATATGAACCCCTTAGAAATTAATATTTTCTCCACTTTTTTGATTCTCCAAATCATCCAAGGATGCAAGAGAAGAGCATACTCAGTGATTTGGAAAAAAACAGTTCTACACTCTCATATTTCTTAAAATATTGCTAACCCACAACTCATTCTTTCTCTAATACCATGTGAGATTTACTAAATAACCTACCCAAGATACAAATGATTGAAGGAAAACAAATACAGAAATAAGAGATGAGAAAGAATAAACTGTATTCCTCTCAAGAGAATGCAAAGTTATAATGAGCTTGAGAATTGGAATGAATGGCGTAAGATTACAAAGGGAACCCCTTGGTTATATAGGCCAAGGTGAGGGATAAGATATCATAATATTATGACAAGTGTCTTAATCTTATGATATGAGACATAAAATTGATAAGCATCATAAGATTGTGACAAGTGTCTTAATCTTATGATATGAGACACAAAGTGATAAATATCACATGTGGATCCTAAGTAAACTTAAGTAATAAGGTGTGAAAAGAACCTAAGTGGATAACTAGCTAGATAAAGTACCCCTTTCACACCAACATAGCCATCTAGTGAGATCCAATGGTCATAAGGGTGGAAGCATTATCAAATTAGAGCTCAATAAAATTTGTAAACTTCTAGGGGCTCATTTATGTTTGTAAACTTCTTAAAAGTACGAGGCTCAAAATAAGGTACATTGAAATTATTTGTCACTTGGTGCACATTTTCCTTTATTATCGTATAATCATTACCTTTTGAGAAGGTATTGGAATTTTAGAATTTTTCAAAGGTTAAGAAAATGTAGAAATATGGTTCATACTTAAGGGTATTCGATCAAATAACTTTGATCTAATCCTTTAGGTGAGTGCACATATTCACAAAAAAAGGAAAACTACTCAAGTGCATATCCTTCTTAATTGTAGGAAGAATTCTCTCAAGGAAGATAATTTATATCCCACCATTGTTGAATTCATGTTTTATTTTACCAAATAATGGTTGGAAATGAATAGCATAATATTTGATAGGCTCATACTCTTTTAGGCATAGTTAGTCAAATCATAATTATTTTCAAGCCCATGTTAATATGAAAACATTTTAAGAAGGTAATAGTTATGTTATCAAAATAATATATACAACTAGGAGTAAGAAATAGAGTTAAGGATGGGATTGAGTGAAACACTAATGAAGGGGGAAAGAGAGGGAACACTAGCCACAAGAGTGTAAAAGGTAAGGGTCACACTAGGGGTGACAATATGAGTGATAGTGATCATGTAAGGGTTAACTATGGAAGAAGAAGGCTTGAAATAGGATTAAGGATGAGAGGATACACCATTAGAAGAATCTAACAAAGTATCAATACAATGAAGAATATCCTAAGATATAAACAATAATGTATGTTGAATCTAACCATACATTCAACATACATTATTGTTTTTATTGAATTATGGGTAGATTCAACATACATTATTTTCAATCCCATGTTAATTTAGAAGGTCAAAACCCTAAGATGTGTAGGATTGTCGAGTTCACCAAAAATGTAAAGTGATCAACGCCCTTCTTTACATTTATTAGCTTAATACCCTTATCTAAATCATAATTTTCCTAGGGTAATGAGTTGGGACTATTCACTAAAAATAATGATAATTAAATTTGTGAAAATTAAAATAAAGTACATGTGTTATTTAGCTTGATAAGTTATGATGAAAAAGTGATGTGCCAAATGTTAAGAACTAACTCACCAATGTTTTGGATCTTTAGTTGACTTAAATATTTTTTTGATTCTACAACTAACTATTCTTCACCTTGACTCACCCTCATGAGTGTGGATTTGACCTCTATATATGTAAACCTAATCTCCAGTGCATACTTGAACTAATGCATACATATATGAATTTGGCAAGAGGTGTCTAGATGTAATTTCTTCACCTTAATTTTAAATATATGCCTATTGTAAAGATAGACGATATTCACAGGGGCCTTTGGGGAAATCTATTGAATTATGAGGGTCATGTTTTCCTCATACACCTAGTTGATCAATTTTCTAGCTCAAAGTGAAATGATAAAAAACACAAAGAAAACATGCAATGATCCTAAGGTTAGGTACGTTAATGTAAATATTGTTAGATTCCTTTTATTTTCCAAAATATCAAACTCTAGATGTACTCAATGAGAATGTCCTAAGGTGTCCTCAATGATCTTCAAATCAATGAATGAATATTCTTAAATACAACCACTAAACATATAAATTGGCATAATGTATGTTGAATCTACCCATAATTGCTAATGAAGTGGTTGGCAATAGATAGATTTAAATTTTGAATTTTAGAAAGGTGATGTTTAAATTTGCAACTTTAAAAGTGACCTAAGTTAGGTTTGTACCTACAATTTAATCAAAGGTAATGAAAAAATAGGTCTAGTGATAAAGAACATTAATATGGAAATCAATAGTAATAAGGATCAAGAAATGATAAGTTATAAAACAATTTCATGCAAAAATATTTCAGTTGTGAACTAATTATTAGAGTTACAACATTCTAATCAAAATGAAACAAAACATAATAAAACATATAGATATACAATTTATAGTTCTATAACTATAAAATACATACAAAATTCTATATAAATTCATTTATTACTTGAATTAGAAATTTTAAAGTCAATATGATATTCTAATTTAAATAAAAATTTAAATTTAATGGGAACTCTCCTTAATGAAATTTGAGATCAATTATATTCTAGTTGCAAAAGACACCAGACATCCCATTGCACTTAATGCTTTTCTAGATAAATAAATATTAGTTAGTGTTCTTCTAGGTAGTTGTAAAGGCAATAATCTTGGAACATTGAACTTAGTGTTTTTCTAGTTGTAAAGGAACTAATAATGTTACGCCCACATTGTTTATCTAGAAAGATTAAACTCAATGATGCATAGTTTACACCCAAAACCTCCTTTTACCATGAATAAAATTGGCCAGAAAACTGATTGTCATTTGGGGAATGAAGGCTGACACCGGAAACCTACCTGGAATCAGTGGGCCTGCTTGCTGATCCTTCTACGCACACACCTAAAACTTTATTTTCTACCGAACACGAAAAATGTCAACCTACTCCTCTCTCTCACCTTGCATCTCCTATCAGAGCTACATCTTCACCTCCTATAAGGGAATCTCATATCCCTTCATGAAAGATCTCCAAGTGAAACTAGGACTTTGGATGTAAATCCTCCCCTCTTCCTCCTCCACAAAGACTCCAAGTGTTCTAGTACATCTCAATCGGTTCTAGGAAAATTCACCACCAGCAATTCATTTCAGGAAAATTCACTGTCAACAATTCATTGTGGAAAAATTCACCATCATGACAATTTCACCTTAAGGAAAATTCACCACTAGTAATTTACCACCGCAGAAAATTCATCTTATTAAAAGTTTGCGATTAATTTTTCGCGACGGTGAATTGCTAGTGGTGAATTGTTGGTGGTGAACGGTTTGTTGACGATGAATTTGCCAAATACCATCTCAACTATATTGTTCAAAAGAGAAAAAGGACATATGTCCAAGAGGAAGAAGATTTATCCTCATTTGAAGAAGTATGTAAATCTCAACCAAATAAGAAGAGAGCAAGGAGAATCTCTATAATAATTATAGATGATCGTGGAAATAGAATGGCTCAGATAGCCACCCCCATGGTAGATAATCTAAAATATCAAATGACACCTAGGGACTATGTCGTATAACAGGTTAATTTAGGGTCTTTAACTAGATAAGAGAAGTAGTCATTGCAATTAGTTGTGTCCACAATACTTGAGCAGGTGAAGAAAGATGAAAACACCAAAGAAGAACTTAAATCTCAAGTGGGACAGCTTACTTCATAAATCAATCACCTGGTTGGACCCATTGATTTAGTTGCACCTGCTCCTACATTATTAGGAGCATTTAATAAGCAGCACCCAAACCTTGAGGGCATCCTCCCTACTACTTTGAAAGAAGGATTACAATCTATTAAGATTAGGGTCATTAAAGAAGCATTAGAGGGAAATTCACTACCAGCAATTCACGTAACAGAAAATTCATCGTATTAATGATGAATTTTCCACAGCGGTGAATTGCTAGTGGTGAATTTTCCTTCCAGTGAATTTGTCATGACGGTGAATTTTCTTGCGGTGTCCGCGGCAGTGAATTGCTAGTGGTGAATTTTCCTTGCGGTGAATTTGTCATGACGGTGAATTTTCTTGCGGTGTCCGTGACGGTGAATTGCTAGTGGTGAATTTTCCTTGCGATGAATTTGTCATGACGGTGAATTTTCTTGTGGTGAATTATTTGAAGTGAATTTTCGACGTAGTGAATTTCCCTGATGCCATTGAGAACATATCACAACATCAATGACGAGTTAAGTTTGGCAATGGAAATGGAAGCAAAAATTGATGAAAATACTTTGATGTGGGATGAGTACATCTCAATTCTCTAAAGAATGAGAGCCACTCCCTCCATTGAGTTGACCAAATTGGGTAGTTTTAATAAAGAGGACCGAAAGTTATTGGAAGAGTGGTTGAAAGCCAGCACGTTTAAAATAAAGACACTTAAAAGTGTAAGGTGAAATTGAATGAGTAGAGACTCAACTGACAAGGTAATGGATCAAGCAGAGAAGTTGAGTGAATATCCTCCTTACACTTTCTGGGAAAATTCTTCATTAGTACGACCAGCAGCAAGGATAATAGGGTATTTCATGGGTTTTGTTCATCAATAGGTATTTGAAGAAGCCACTGAAAGGATGGTGAAGACTAAGGTTGAACTCTAGAAGTTATAGGAAGATTTGACATGATAATTCTACTGGGTTTTGTAATTTTACTGATTTTGATATTAATTTGAATAATTTGGTGAGATTTGTGTTTTAATTGTACTTTCATAAAAATTGTGTCTGAAATCTGTGCATTGAATATGGTGATTTAATTATATGTAACTTGAAAAATATTATGTTATAATTTTCTCGAACACTTGCATTGATATTGTCAATGGTTGTGTGAAATATTAGTCATTGCAATATTGGTTTTGGATCTCATCTAATCGTTTAGATCTGAAAGATCTTGAGTGTGATGTATCATTGTCCAATTGTTTGTTTCTATTTATTTTTCCTTCTAGCCCTAATTATATTTTGCTCTTTCTTTTGCATATTAGTTTAGGATGGATCTATATTTGTGTTAAGCATTAAAATATTCTAGATATACCTTTGTTTGTTGGATGAAATAAGAAAATATATTCATATCTATGTTTTAAAAAATTGAATCATTCATCTATAAGTAAATTTGAGTAATTTGATTGATTATCTTTGTCCAACCTTGATCTTACTTGAAAATTCCCGCTTGTTAACATATTGCATAGGCCACTTAGTTATCCAACATAGTCAAGATCTAACTAGAAAGGAACCTTGGAGTTGAATTTTTTACTTTCCAAGGGAAGTAGAGTAATCTATCATTCTACTTAAAGTTAGTTGTGCTAAATCCACCATCAACAATCGCCCCTAGTCCAATGAAATAGTGGAGGGATTTACTAAAATTCTAGGGAGAATATTAATTAAGATATGTGATGTTGGGTACAAGGACTAGAATATGTGTATCTTTAGTATGATGGGAATATCAAACTGCAAGCAATATTTTATATAAGATATACACCATTTAAGCTAGAGTATGAAAAGGAAGCAGTGGTGACAATTTATTTTTGTATACCTTGTACTACACTACACAGGTTTTGTGAGTATGCACAACTGGGTTCCCTTGTGCCTCCATCTCAATGTTCTAAATCACTTGGAAGACAAGTGCTTACTTATGTGATGGAGTTAGTTCATAGAGAAAAGATAATAGAAAGTATGGCATGACAAACATATTTAGCATAAAAACAAATTGGCAAGATTATGATATTGTTATCAGGATTCAACCATGTAGTTTTACGAGTCAAACTCAATGACCCATGTTTCATGAGTAGTGGTTCACAAGAACCCATATCTCATGATAATGAATGTTCCACTTAACACTCATTGCATCTAGGTAATGCTCACAGAGGTGAAGCATTGGACCTTCCTAGGAGGTCACTCATCCCAATACTACTCCAACTCAAGCACGCTAAACCATGGAGTTTTCCCCATGGTTTAAGCTCACTTAGCTTGCAACCCCATTTGCAAAACCTTCAACAATTATTGTGACTTATAAACCATTCATTATATATGCCCTTTAGCTCATCAATTGATAAGTAGGAGGTATTTTCTATAGCGTCTCAAATTATGATATTGCTATCAAGATCCAACTATGTAGTTTCGTGAGTCAAACTCATTGACCCATGTTTCATGAGTAATGGTTCACAAGAACCCATATCTCATGATAATGAATGGTCCACTTAGCGCTCATTACATCTAGGTGATGCTCACAGAGGTGAAGCACTAAACCTTCCAGAGAGGTCACCCATCCCAATACTACTCCAACTCAAGCATGCTTAACCATGGAGTTAAATCCCCAAGGTTAAGCCAACTTAGCTTGCAACCCCATTTACAAAACCTTTAGCAAGTGTTGTGCCTTATGAACCATTCATTATAGATCCCCTTTAGCTCATTAATTGATAAGTAAGAGGTATTTTCCACAACGTGTCAAATTATGATATTGCTATCAGGATTCAACCGTGTAGTTTTACAATTCAAACTCATTGACCTATGTTTCATGAGTAGTGGTTCACAAGAACCCATCTCTCATGATAATGAATGTTCCACTTAGGACTCATTTCATCTAGGTGATGCTCACACAGGTGAAGCATTGGACCTTTCCGGAAGGTCACCCATCCTAGTACTACTCCAACTCTAGCACACTTAACCATGGAGTTTTCCAAGGTCAAGCCCACTTAGCTTGCGACCCCATTTGCAAAACTTTCAGAAAGTGTTGTGCCTTATAAACCATTCATTATAGAGCCCCTTTAGCTCATCAATTGATAAGTATGAGGTATTTTCCACAGTGTATCAAATAATGATATTGCTATCAGGATTCAACTATGTAGTTTTACCAGTCAAACTCATTGACCCATGTTTCATGAGTAGTGGTTCACAAGAACCCATCTCTCATGATAATGAATGGTCCACTTATGCTCTCATGATAATGAATGGTCCCTTAGATGCAATGAGTAGTGCTTCGACCATGTTGTTTTACGAGTCAAACTCATTGACCCATGTTTCATGAGTAGTGGTTTACAAGAACCAATCTCTCATGATAATGAATAGTCCACTTAGCAGTCATTGCATCTAGGTGATGCTCACAAAGGTGAAGCAATGGACCTTCTCGTGAGGTCACCCATCCTGGTACTACTCCATCTCAAGCACACTTAACCATGGAGTTTTCCCCAAGGTTAAGCCCACTTAGCTTGCAACCCCATTTGCAAATCTCCATGGTTAAGCGCACTTAACCATGGGTTTTTCGATTCAAACTCATTGACCCATGTTTCATGAGTAGTTTTTCAAATACTTGCTAAAGGTTTTACAATGGGTAAGATGATCATTAATATATGATGGATTTTTTCAAATACATCTTAGGTAAAGCAGTGAATATGTAAACAGAGGGAAAATTTATTTTCTCAAAAGAGACAAAGAGTGTAGTGTAAAAAGGACAAAAACTAAGTCAAGAAATGATTTAGATCCAATGTGATAGTCTAGTGTGTAGCCATTGAAGGGGCATGCAAGCAAAGGTTCATGCACATATTCAATAGGATGACTATAGGGTTGGATCATGTTTGTATGTAGGATGAGCAAAATTGTGATGTTGACATTTTATTACTTCTCAATCATAGTTGACAAGGCGTGTGGGATTATCTATGAGTTAAGATTTCTTATCAGCTTAATGTAACATGTAAAGTTAAATTATATTTTGAATTAATAAATAGCATTTCTTAAAGCTTTCATTTGGTGTGTGATTTGTTTTAGTGTGAAACGTTGCTATGTAAGTCAGTCTTGCATTAGACTCGCTTGCCTAGACTACACTAAGTAGCTCTATCAATATGTCTAAGATATATAGCAATAAAATCATGTTCATGGAATGCATTGATGTTATTATAATGATTATGAAATGAATTAGTATAAATATTTAAATTTTGATTAGTGAGAGTAAATGAATGATTCCCCTAGTCATTAACACCTTCAATATGAGTCATATTATTGTCAATTAAATAGTTTTCTCTATGTTTCAATACCATGCAACATTGCATATGATGTCCATTAACTCTATAAAATTTGCAAAATGCATTATCATTGTAATTTTTAGGTAGACCTCTAGTGAGATCCAATGGTCATAAGGGTGGAAGAGTTATCAAATTAGAGCTCAATAAATTTTGCAAACTTCTAAGGGCTCATTTAAGTTTGTAAACTTCTAAGGGCTCATTTAAGTTTGTAAACTTCTTAAAAGTATAAGGCTCAAAATAAGGTACAATGAAAGTATTAGCCACTTGATGCACATTTTCCTTTATTGTCGTATAATCATTACCTTTTGAGAAGGTATTAAAATTTTAGAATTTTGAAGGTTAAGAAAATGTAGAAATATGGTTCATACTTAAGGGTATTAGATCAAATAAATTTGGTCTAATCCTTTGGGTGAGTGCACATATTCACAAAAGAAGGAAACTACTCAAGTGCATATCCTTCTTAATTGTAGGATGAAGTCCCTCAAGGAAGATAATTTATATCTCACCATTGTCGAATTCATGTTGTATTTTACCACAATGGTTGAAAATGAATAGCATAATATTTGATAGGCTCATACTCTTTTAGGCACACTTAGTCAAATCATAATTATTTTGAAGCCCATGTTAATATGTAATCATTTCAAGAAGGTAGTAGTTATCTCATCAAAATAATATATACAACTAGGATTCAAAAATAAAGGATGGGATTGAGTGAAACACTAATGGAGGGGGAAAGAGAGGAAACACTAGCCGCAAGATGGAAAAGGTAAGGGTCGCACTAGGGATGACAATAAGAGTGATAGTGATCATGGAAGGGGTAACTATGGAAGGAGAAGGCTTGAAAGAGGATTAAGGGTTCAAGAGGATACACCATTAGAAGAATCTAACAAAGTATTAATACCATGAAGAATATTCATTCCAAATAGACAACCTACTAATGTGTTTTCTGAAAGAAAAATTATTAAGGAGATTAAGTATTAGTAAGTGCATTAACAAGTATTTATTTAGTAAGAGTGAGATTCATCTTAGCTATATATAAATTGCAATCATAATCATATTGTTCTTTATGATCATCCAAATGGTTCTCAACATGAGCATTAGAAAACACCCATTATCATTAGATTAGGCAACCATGTTGGGGTATAGGAAATAATCCCACAAAGGAAGAATAGGTTCCCAAGTAGTTTGTAGCATAAACAAACCAATGTATCTAAGTGATAAAATGTGAAGCACTATAAATCACTATCAAAGTTGTAAATTCTGAAAAAGTTAGGAAGCAATAGAATCTAAAAATGAAACCCTAAAGATAAAAACAAGGGTGGATAGCGTAGGTCCAAGAAAGGTCACATAATGAATCACAACCCATAAAGTAAGATAAAGCTATGAAGCACTAATAGGAAAAGGCAATCTAACCCTATTAAGATCTAAAAAAGGGATAAAGTTAAAATCTTATCTATCCCTAATTTAGAAGGTCAAAACCCTAAGACATGTAGGACTATCATGTTCACCAAAAATGTAAAGTAATTAATGCACTTATTTACTCTATTAGCTTAATACCATTATCTAAACCATAATTTTCTTAGGGTAATGAGTTGGGACTATTCACTAAAAATAATGACAATTAAATGTGAAAATTAAAATAAAGTACATGTGATATTTAGCTTGATAACTTATGATGGAAAAGTGATGTGCCAAATTTAGGAACTAACTCGCTAATGTTTTGGGTCTTTAGTTGAATTAAATATTTTATTGATTCTATAGCTAACTATTCTTCACCTTGACTCACCTTCATGAGTGTGGATTTGACCTCTATATATGTAAACCTAATCTCCAATGCATACTTGAACCGATGCATGCATATATGAATTTGGCAAGAGGTGGCTAGATGTAATTTGCTCAATATATGTCTATTGTAAAGATAAGCGATATTCACAGGTGCCTTTGGGGAAATCTATTGAATTGTGAGGGTCATGCTTTCCTCACACCCCTAATTGATTAGCTTTCTAACTCAAAGTGAAATAATCAAAAACACTAAGAAAACATGCAATGATCCTAAGGTTAGGTACGTTAATTTAAGTATTGCTAGATTCCTTTTATTTTCCAAAATATCAAACTCTAGATGCACTCAATGATAATGTCCTAAGGTGTCCTCAATGATCTTCAAATCAATGAGTGAATATTCTTAAATACAACCACTAAGTATATAAGTTGACATAGTGTATTTTGAATCTACTCACAATTGTTAATGAAGTGGTTGGCAATAGATGTTTAGATTTGCAACTTTGAAAGTGACCTAAGTTAGGTTTCTACCTACAATTTACTCAAAGGTAATGAAAAATATGCTTAGTGATAAAGAATATGGATATGGAAATCAATAATAATAAGGATCAAGAAATAAGATAACCAATTTCATGCAAAAATATTTCACTTGTGAACTAACTATTAGAGTTATAACACTCTAATCAAAACGAAACAAAACATAATAAAACATATAGATATACAATTTATACTTCTATAACTCTAAAATACATACAAAATTCTATATAAATTCATTTATTACTTTGAACTAGAAATTTTAAAGTCAATATGATATTCTAATCTAGATAAAAATTAAATTTATGGGAACTCTCCTTAAATGAAATTTGAGATCAATTATATTCTAGTTGTAAAGACACCAGAAATCCCATTTACAGTTAATGGTTTTCTAGATAAATAAATATAATTTAGTGTCCTTCTAGGTAGTTGTAAAGGTAGTAATGTTGTAACATTGAACTGAGTGTTTTCCTAGTCGAAGGCACTAATAATGTTAAGCCCACATTGTTTATCTAGAAAGATTAAACTCAATGATATGAATGAATGAATGAATGATTTTAATATCGAGACCATCAGCCTATGGGACCCAAAGTTTGGTCTTTAACCATTTTCAGCTTTCTTTCCAAGTCAGCACGCCTATAATCTTGATCAGGAAGCTGGCCGTCTTGAGAAGCCTATCCTCCATAAAGAGTTCATTTAGATTAACCACCTTCAAGTTACCCTCATACTGGATACATAGGCAGGTTACGTGGAAATTGTGATTAGTCAAAAATTCTCATACAATTATCTTCCAGAAGCATTTGAATTTACCATGAATAAAACTGGCCAGAAAACTGATTGTCATTTGGGAAATGAAGGCTGACACCGAAAACTTACCTGGAATCAGTGGGCCTGCTCGCTGATCCTTCTACGCACACACCTAAAACATTATTTTCTACCGAACACGGAAAATGTCAAGTAACGAACGCGGAAAAGGTCAAGAAGAAAATCTTACTGAAGAAGTAATGAAAGAAAAAATTGGAAACCAACCCAGCAGCTCTTCCCAGAAATTCTATAATAAAGTCGAGAAAAAAAATTGAGAGATCCGAGAGATGGCAGAAGAAGACATTGTGAAGCAGAAGAAGCTATGGCTGCCGCGCAGGATAATTCTTGTGAGGCACGGCGAAAGCGAAGGAAACGTGGATGATACCAAGTATACACATATTCCAGACCACAAGATCGGGCTGACTGCTCAGGGTATGGAGCAGGCGCAACAATGTGGAAGAAGGGTGAGGGAAATTTTAAGCGAGGGAGGATCAGAAGACTGGAAGGTTTATTTCTATGTGTCTCCATACCAGCGGACGCTTTCTACTCTTAAGGGAATTGGTAGGGCCTTTGAGAAGAAGAGGATAATTGGTGTGAGGGAAGAGGTTCGAATCCGGGAGCAGGATTTTGGAAATTTTCAGAAGGAGGAGGAGATGAAGATTATTAAGAAGACGAGACAGAGATTTGGAAGGTTCTTTTATAGGTTTCCTGAGGGGGAATCAGCAGCGGATGTGTTCGACCGTGTTACAAGTAAGAATGTTAGACGTTTTAGGTTTTCACCGTCTTTTTGGATTTTGGAACTTTTTTTCTCATTCTAGACGTTTAACATTCCGTTGGTATTGGATGTATCCATAATCGTTGACGATCGAGCTTTTAAAATAAGGGCTGAAGAGTATCTTTGAGTATTGAGCTTTGCCCTCAGCAAAAATTGGTCCCCGCAAGCAACTTGACCTTCTTAATAACTTGTTTTTGAAATTACTGTATCATTTTTCAAACTAAAACCATATTTTTGAGTGATACGATGTATCAACTGTGTGGTTGTGTTTCATCATTCATGGCATGTTTTTGAGGTCACAGTGTGAAAGTAATTGAATTTGAAAAAGCAAAAAAAAAAATTGTGATTTTTAGCAGTGCGTAATTGTTTTTGATAGCCTGCATCTGAGATACCGTGAGAGAGTTTTTAAGTTCTAAAAAATGTCTTTGAGTGTGGGAATCATTAGGAAATAAATCTGTGGCATTTTTATTGTCCAAAATGTAGGAAAGACTTCTGACTGCAGATAATTTTAATTCTTCAGATCCCAATTTTTAATGAATTTATATCTTCTTTGAAAGTTAGATAGTAGTGTTAATTTTGACTTAGTTTTCCCTTTCTGTTAGAAATTAAGTTAATTGAAACTTCCAACTGCGGCATTTTTGCTGAATTAAATGTATTGCTGTTTTAAATCTGGGTTAACTGAATTTTTTAAACGTACTTTTGAGTTAATTGTAGCTTCTCATTTCCTGCATTATACCGTATTGTCTAGCATGTTCCATCTACAAGGGACTTTTAAGTTTCCCTGTTCATAGAATGTTTTTTTAAGGATTCCACATCAAAACCGTAGTATAGAATGTCATAAGTGTCTAGTTAACATTATAAATTGTATAAATTAAGGAAAATTAATTTGATGTGTTTGCAGGTTTTCTTGAATCGTTGTGGAGAGACATAGATATGAGCAGGATAAATCGTCATGGGAGCTCTGATCTGAACTTGGTGATAGTCTCCCATGGATTGACATCAAGAGTATTTCTGATGAGATGGTTCAAGTGGACTGTAGAGCAGTTTGAACCATAGCAGCATAAATCGTTTGGGGAATAAATCGGCAAACCAAAAGTTCAGGATTTTTTGAAAAAATCGGGAATAAATCGGGAAAAAATCGGGAAAAAATCGGATATACAAAAAACTGCAAAAAATTGAAGAAAAACAGTCAGAAAGTAATTTTTTTTTAAATTTAATGGCATTTCCATAGCATACAGACATTGAGAGCAAATAAAATATAGAGTTCAATCCATGAATTATAGAAAATAGATTTTCTTTGCTTATACTCATATCGCTGATCAGTGATTAGTCTGATTACATTAAATATAAATATAAAGCAATATTATTTAAAATTTTAAAATTTAAATAGTAAATAATAATAAAAAATTAAAATAAATAAATAAACTTATTTAAAAATAATACAATATTTTTTAGTATTATACTATATAATATTATTAGTATTTTTTTTTAATTTTCAAATTCAATATTAAATATTATACTAAAAAAAATTAAACTGTATATAAAAAATTATAGTAAATTAAAAAAATACAGTTATTCAAAATCTAACTCAAAACCCTAAGGCCTAAACAATACTAAATTAAATTATTTATAATTTTATTCAAAGTTCTAAAGATTTAGGGAAAAAATTCGTGAAAAATTCGTGAAAATGCATGAAAAATTCTTGAAAATGCATGAAAAATGCGTAAAAATGCATAAAAATTCAGGCCTACCTCCCGTGCGTGTGAACTTTGAAGAAGAAATGAAGAAAGGGCGTCGATTTTTTTGTTCCAGTCGGCCTCTGTCCGTCGCGTTTTCTGTTCCGTCCGCGTTTTCCAGCAACATACGAATTTCGGGCAACTTTTAGGGCTTTTTATGTCCGCGTGAATCTAATGTTAGGTCGTCGGCAGGTTTAAAACGGGGGTTTCTCCAGATTAAAACGCGTTTTAAACGCGTTTAAAACCTGCAAAAAATCGTTGACTTAAGTCAACGTTTTTTTCAAAAAATCGGGGAAAAAATCGTCCAGCCTGCAGATTTATTAAAAATCGCGATTAATCGGGTTTAATCGCAGATTTATGCTTCTTTGGTTTGAACTTCTCAATAATCCTCAAAATTGCCAAATAAGGGTAATGCAGTTGGGAACGGGTGGAGATTACAGCCTTGCTGTTCATCATAGCAGAGAGGAGCTCGTAGAGTGGGGTCTTTCTAAGGAAATGATTGAAGACCAGGAGTGGAGAGCCAAAGCTAACAGAGGGCAGTGGAATGAGGAGTGCCCCTGGTTCTGTAATGATTTCTTCGATCACTTCAAAGATGATGAACAAGGAGAAGGAAGCAATAAAAGTAACAATGATGACTAAAGGGGTGTAATGATGACACTAACATGGAATAAACATCTAAAACTAATGGAAAGTCTCTCCTAAGAACTGGTGAAGACAGAATATTTATTCTAATATTGAATTTACATTCTTTTTGTTGTATTGGTTCTAAAAGATGCATTGAAGGAGGTTGGTCGTTATGTTAATGTGAAATGGTTTGGTTTATATTAATAATCTCTTTTTATTATGTATGTTGGAAACAAACTCAGAAAAGATGAAGATGTAAGAAAGTAATGGCTTATAAGAGATACAACTGTGAGAAAGAGATGGTTTATGAGACATTATTTATAGCATTATATTTAATGAAATGGAGGCAGACATTGGAGTGCAGCTCCAAGGTTTCATGCCAGCACATCCTCTCCCCAATACTAACTTGTTCCCTTATTATCAATGCCATATCTGATTTCTTATAGGTATTTGTATGGTTGCCATATCCTTATGACAATGAAGGCAGGCTGCTGATATTTACCCATCAGGTGCTGCTAAGAGAAATTTGAGGAATCTTGCAGGTGAAATGGTCTTATTACTTTCCTCAGAATAACTCTGAAAAACACCAACTTGAGATTTGAAAATATAATTATAAGTACACTTGGTGTGTCCACTTGGTAATAAAACTTTTAAAAAATAATGACCTCTAAAAGTTTCTTACCTGGGTCTACAGTACCCACTAAAATTATTTTGCATTCGGAAAAATTGTATTAGATTTTGGAGGTTTCCACAGTCCATAATTTAAGGCAATATGCTTCTAGAAAAAACCTGTCAAAATTTTTTAGCATTAACCTTTAAACTGCACTTTGTGATCCATCATCAAGAGGCTTATTGACTAATTGACCCTGATTGAATTCTTGTTTGCTTATACCATGATGTATATATTCTTAATAGTTGACATCAACTGGCATTTAAAAAAATTGTGAAGACAATTAATGGAAATAAAAAACACTAGACTGCCTAGTATCATAGATATTATTCCTACCTTTAACAAAATCTTGCTGCATTAACATCATCTCAATCTCTATGTTTAATCAATAAAAAAGATGGCAGCTACTCCCTCCCGTAGCTGTGGATCTCCAAACCCAAAAAAATAAAAATGCTTCTTCTATTGGTGCTGGGTTTTTTGCTGCTGTTTCTGGCAAAGCAGCTCCTGTCACCCCATGTTGTGCTATAAATATGCAGCTCTATATTTAATCTAGGAGAAGGGTGACTGCTGCTTCCTCCCGTAGCTGTACCTCGAAACCCTAAATATGCTTCCTCTATGGGTGCTGGGTTTTCTGTTGCTAGTGCTAGCGCAGCGGCACCAATCACCCCATGTTGTGCCCACTTGGATAGGAAGCAGTTTTTAAAGGCTATCTTTTCCCAAGGCACTGGGTCATGTAGCTGTAGATGCTAATCAGGTTTTTTTTTTTAGTGGCAAGGGGATCATTAATGTCCCTTTCTCAAACCAAGTCTATCCCTTTAGGTTGGATATGTCCTTTTTGGCTGCTGGGGTTTCAGTTGTGGGAAAAACTCATGATGGTAACACCAAGGATATCGATGATGGGGTCAATATCTCAGTCCTATCCGTAAAATGTTCTGGTACATTTTCTCCATGAGAAATATTTTGCCTCAGTTTGTTGAGGGTGCAAGGCATGCAACTACAGCTTCTTTGGATGTGTTTCCTCGAATGTGAAGGACACTTAAGACTTCTCGAGGGCTGAGAAGATTTAAACCTTTTAAGTGCTCAAGGACATTCCCTCTTTTAGTCTTTGGGGTGGAAGTTTTGGAAGGGGAAGCTTACCATGCAGAAAATGGTGTGATTTGTAGATTTAATAACTTCTGGCTAAGCAATCCTAATATGCATAAATGGTTGTTAATCGGACATGACTCATGGAGAGCATCGTTAAAATTTACCCCTCTGCAAATATTTTTTTCATAGCAATGTTTGAATCTATGAAGGACAGAGATTTAATCCTTAAGGTTTTCATTTTAGACGTAAAATTCTCTCCTAATGAAACCATGGTTTCTAGACTTCAACCCTTTGACAGAAACCTTCAAGGTGATTCTGGTATGGGTTTAGGCTTTCTAACCTCCACTTTAGTTTTGGAGGCCATTAGGAACTCACTTGGGAGATATGTCTACTACTATGTAAACTTTACCCATACCACTCGCCCTCATATTCAGGTAGAGATGGATATCTCAAAATATCTCCCTATTGAAATCATGCTTAAAGTGGAGGACCGTATACAGTCACAACAAATGGATTATGAGAATCTTGCCATTTGGCTTCAAACAATACACTTCTAAAACACAAATCTCTTGGACAAGCCTCTTGGTGGAAAGACAAAACACCATCAATTATTTGTTTTGGGTTTGTTTGATGAGCCATCTCAAATGCCCGATTTGCCTTATCTGAATGTTCTACTTTTGAGCCATCTATGGATACTTCAACTAAACCCTCTATGGTGCCTCTTGAAAATCTAAAATTGAACACCACTGTGGTATCTAAAGATATTCCTCTAGCATCTTGCGCAAGACTTTTGAAGGTTGTTCACATTCCTTTTGTGGACGTTGTGTTGGCATCCCCCTTACCCTCTCAGTCATAAAATATTTCGAGTGCATACTCCCACTGTGACGCAATTGGCATCGCACCTATAAAGCTAGATGTGGATGCTTCTTGAGGGTTAGATTGGACTTCGATTACCAATCAGAAATCTGCATCTTCTAAGAAAGATTCCTCTCAAATGACACTGATCACATGACATGAAGCCAAAGGGTAAAGCTAGGTTTTATGCTTGTGTCTTAGCTGAGAATCTTCGGCTTTGTGCAAATTTTATTTTGTAACAGGTGGCTTATAGCCTATTTTTAGTGTTTTCATTATTTTAATATATTTGTAACTTTTGATTCTAAATTACTTATCGATCAATTGAAGCTCATCAAACCTTTCCTTTATTTTGTTAGATTTCTTTCTTTTATTCATTAAAATTATTTAGGTATACCTTGTTGCTTTGCTCTATTCATTAAATGGATTTGGTTCTAGTGGTTGTCAAGGACTTAAACAGAGAAATTGTTATTATTGCCCTTGGTCTTCAAATGTCCATTCTTACCATCATTGTTCACAACTCACTCTTTAAACAGATAAAATTTATGACAACAATTTCTAAGTGTTTTCTACATATATACATCATTAAGAGATAAGACTTCATATTAGTTGAATGTTCTACACAGCATTTTCTACTACGATTACAATAGAAAGAGACCACATTTAGACATACAACACACATTTGATATCTAACCTATGATAAAAATCAACACACGTAAGACAATGTTTTGCATTTGTGCTTGCCATTATTGTTGACCATATAATGGCAAATGCCTTTGGGTTATAAATGTATTACTAAGATAATAGGTTGATACCAACCATGCAAGTATAAATGTTTCAAATTATTTAGATTCATGTTCTTATGGTGCAAGAGACAAACAGGGCATGCAAAACTATGAGTGTGGTTACTATTCCAGCAAGGGACTCTCAGAGTACTGTTAGGCATGCAAAATTATCTACGAGGGAAGGAAACAAATAGACTGATATGCCCAGTGATAAATAACATAATATCTCAAAACTTGTGGTCAAGTAATGTAAATTAGCTGATCATCAAATGAGATACAACACAAGTGACTCAATATAAAGGTTGAAGTGCATAATCAAGCAGCGCATGCTAATAAACACGACAAAGATATGTAAATTTAACTTGCATATAAATGGCAATGAGGTTGCAAAAAGTGAGCCTGTTTAAAAATTGCCTCACAAACAGTTTTATTGTGATTGTTTATAGTTTTTGCCACATCCAATGCACCAAATTAAAAAGCAGACATATTCAGAAAGATGCTAGGGTCACAGTAAGAGAAGTTGAACAAAACAACGACCAAACTGACTTTCACCCTCACTGCCAATTAGTACTATAGTACAAACACAACCAAAATATTATAAACTATGTGATGAAATTCCAAATAATTTTTTGTATCAAAAAATGGTTAGTAGGGGCATCTTTTGAAGCCTACACATGCAACGCAAAAGGGCCATACACCATCATTACAGTATCCCTAATGGTCCTAATTATCATGCAACCTTATTTACTTATTCATAAAGGCAACCAGGAAAAAAGTGGTCAAACACTGGAATTCAACTAAGCTTCCCTTTAACATCCTATCTTTGACATTGAGGGAATTTAAAGTCAAATCTACTTCTAAAAAACATGAACTTAAATTTTAACTATGCGGATATCAAAATCATATACTTTCCAAGTAGCTCACGATACTCAACAAGCACACCAGCCTCATCACACAACAAAACAACAATTACACAGGCTTGTTCATTAAGAAGTTCAAATATAAATAATAGCAGCCATCAACCAACAGCTGCCTGGAGATTGGTAAATCTATACTAGCAACCATTTGGAACCATCAACAAGAACAAAAATGTTTCAGTAGCCTCTTGAGACTTAGAAGAAAGAACTTCAGGCAGTTGATTGACTCTTAAAAAAATGTTGATATCTTAAAACGTTGATTACCTTCAATGTTTTGAGGTTTCTACAGCATTTACATAGGAATTCCTATCTACAAAATGTTTGGATTTGTAGGTCTGAATATTTTGAGTCCAGCTTCCGGACGGTAAGAGCTTGAAAAGCCGGCACTTTGTTCTTTATTTGAGGTTTGTGTTGGCTATTACTTTCAACTCTTCCAGACCCATTGTCAAGAGAGTGGTGAGGGCTTAAGAAGAGACTAATTCAATATACGGTGATTTTAAACTAGTAACTTTGAATATCAATGATAGGGTCGGCTTTCATTATCAAAAATCTAATTGACGATTGCAGACAGTGTTCTTAGAAAGGTCAAACTACTTTTAGTAGGCTTTAAAAGCAGTTGGCATAAAGGAGGTTAAAATATAGGCACTCTGAGTTCCAACTTCTCAGCAATAAAATATAAAACAGTGGCCACACAGATTTTCCTTTACCATTTTGGCTGCTCAAGACTTTTGAGCCATATATATATTAATAGTTTGCGTGTGCCAAACTCATAATCTATGTTGAACCTAGCAACTTATTTCATATACAAGACTCATGAGCCCTTCAGTGCTTATCACATTTACTAGGCTGCCTGAATAAAGGAGCTATATTCAAGCAAGTATAAATTGCCTACAAAGGCACCTTGGCTAAAATTTATTGCATGTCTAATGAACTCATCTTGTATAGTTAAAAGTGAAACAACCACAACTTTATTCACCAGACAAAAGACATTCTATATAGTTCTCTCATTTACTCTATCGTTCTCTTGTTGCTTTTAAACAGGCCATCTAGGAAAACAATTATTGTTGCACCTATTTTGCTTGGTTGTGATTAGAGTTCGAGGTGGAGTTAAAAGT
This sequence comes from Sequoia sempervirens, assembly GCA_007258455.2. Taxonomy (NCBI): domain Eukaryota; kingdom Viridiplantae; phylum Streptophyta; class Pinopsida; order Cupressales; family Cupressaceae; genus Sequoia; species Sequoia sempervirens. The sequence goes on from VDFB02353493.1 coordinate 388,593,984, forward strand.
AATTTACAAGAAGTGGATGGAACAAATACGTGAAATAAATTTTGGACCCAGCGATAAGCATAACTGGAGAAAAAGCCAAGCTTTTTAATCAAAAAATAGCCAGGGATTTAACACCACCAACAGAATCAAATATTGAAATGGAGTAAAATGCCTAAATTAAAAACAGCATCCAAATCCCTGGCAATGACCCAGATAGCGCCTGCAATTAGTCAAAGATGCTACCAATTTCATCCATTTAAAAGAAACACAGGGACAGCACAGAACTTGCATTCTTGTTAAGTGTTATAGTAGTCCTGTTAAGTGTCACGATATAGGAAATAAAATCAACTCCAGCTTCAATTGTGAGTGAAACAAACTCTGTAATTATCCCCATCGGTGCACTATTGCATCCAAGTCTGACTTTTTGTGCTACTTTCCTCACAAGTACCCCTTCAATTATAAATGTTATTTCATAAACAAAATTTGGTAATTTCTTTTAAACTACAAAAAAAAATTACATTGTTCAGATTCTAAGTAAATCACTGTGCTGTGCCATATCTTAAAAGATTGACTCATTATATGCAAAGAATCCCAAAAAGCTTGGATGACAAAAGCAGATTCTAGATTACATGTTGGAGCAATCACATCCACAGGGTATCAACATGATTTCCAACCAAAAGTACAAGTGAATGTTGTTGTTTCTTACTTAAGCCCACAACATGCTCATTACAACATGCTCATTACTTTGGCTAGAAAAGAAAATCTAATTTAAAATAAAATCAATTCAAATCAGAGAAGACTTAAAATCTTCAACCCAGCTGCTTCTACTTCCTAGGTTCCATTCATCTATGAAGCAGAGTCAGTCTTAGCTGCTTCCTCAAATGTCTCGCCTTCAACAAGTTCAGGCACATCATCATCATCATCTCCTCCCTCTGCACGGTTTGCTTCCCGTTTTTGAAACTGCTCGGCGAGCTTCTTCAGATTGGCAAAACTGTCGGGTCCTGTATTTAAAATACCAATGAAAAATTAAGGCGCTACTCATTGATCAATCAAGGGCTATATAGTCATAGTGACTTCTTTTAAACATTAAAAAACTCATGCATTACAAATCGTGTTTTAACATACCAAGTTGGTTGATGATGCTAGGAAAAAGATCTTGTAGTTCTGCAGCCATAGTGATAAACAGCATATATAATACCTTTTATTACTAAGAAATTTCCAAAATAACCAATAAATAAGGTTGATGTTTAGTCCTCTAATGTTTAGCAGAATCATATGGCTAATTTATGAAACTATATCATGGTATAACCATTAAATGTTAACTGAAATGATATGGTTTTTAAAAATCAAAGTTTGGATTTGAAAATGGTTACTTTTTGTTTGAGATGACCCACTAACCACCCATGTGTTGGCAGCAATTGAAGCCTGAACTGTAAACAAGCATATAAAAAAGACCAATAATTAGATAATTTTCATCATCAAAAAATTTTCAGGTCCACAAGCACTGCCACCAAAATTCACAATTATGCCAGTGAAAGTTCATATAGAGTAAACAAGCGCAAATCTTAAATTGTTTCAGGACATACCCTTTGGGTTCGCAAAATGTATAACATAGTCATCCTTAAAAATGTTGACTTCTTCAATAGCAGGAATATTATTCACGCCTATCCTTTTCAAGGTACTTTGGAGTCTCTTGTCATCTGTTGTGGTAGTCTTGTGAACCGTCTTCTTTTTTCTGTACATCCAAAAAAACATTCAAGTATAATATACGGTTCTGCTACAAGTTACAAAAGAGAGGCTTTTCAGAAAAAATGGTAGCTTAAATGAAAACTACAAAAACATGACCCTTTACAACAATTGTACAGCCAATGACTTAAAAGAAGTAGGTTTCTGGCTTCCAAATGGCAGCTCATGGTGTGATGCAAAAACTTATTGTTATTTGAAGTACTTTTCAGAGCAACCACTGAGAACAAAATAATAACCTTCGCATTGTCCCCTTTCCACCAGTGCGAACTGCACCAGCCATCTTCATGAGCTTCTCCCTATTCATCTGAATGTCCATTCATAAAGTATGGTGTCAGATATGCCCATCAATTTGAATGAAATGAAATGCAAGGGAAAATGGCATGAGATTGTCACAACAATTGCAAATTCTCTAGAAAACTTGGAAATACTACACAGAACATGAGTAATCACCATTCTCAAGGAAAATCTACATGGCAAGATGCGTCTTCAAAAGGGACCTTGGTTATCCTAATCCATAAACAATTGTGCATTGAATTTGCCCATAAATTGGCAAAAATCAAAAACAGCTCTTAAAAGAAAAATAGCCATTATTAGCATATATTAACTCTAAGAAGAGGAAGCCAAAATATTTATGCCACTTTTCCAATTTCTAGCCTCACCAATCAAGATCCGCAACTAGAAACTAGAAAGATTATTACATAGCTCTTTCGTATTGAGGCATAATCAAAACATATTGGCTGAAGCATATCCAAATGTTAGATTGAAACTTCTTAATAAATTAAATTTATATGTTAATAATAAAAAAATCCTTATTAAATTATTATTTTTTAATTAAATTACCCTTTTCTGAATATTTGATTTAAAAGTAAAAAAGAATCATTAAGGCACTGGTTGATGGGGGTAATTTTACTGAAAAAGTGCATTATGAATTAGAACATATTGCCCAATAGATAAGTATCTGGATCTCATGGTTATCTGGGCATAACAAAGATGTCAATCATTTTCTGCTTTCAGTAAAGACATCATCTTTCTTCTTCCAGATGACAGATCTAGATATTAAAGACATGAAATATCCACTGTCCATATTATTAGTTTGAGAATTTCTGGATTTGACTGACTGATGATGGATCATGGAGTGTGATACAAAATGTTGAAGGAGAAAAAATTAAAAAAAATTATACACAGTCAAATCCAAAAATCCTAAAACTAAGATCTAGATATTTTCAAGCGTTTGAACAAAACTCCAAAAAAACCTTGAGAGTCAATCAAGAGGTTTTGTTGCTTCAACTGTCAACCAATATTTCCTAGAGTGATAAGTCACTTCAAGTGCTGAACGTTGCCTGACCATACAGTACCGTCATGGATCAGTGATGTTAGAAGTTGCCAGACATTCCACTCTCCTGCCCATATACTTGTATCTTTGCATTGAATACCGTGTATGGTATGATACATCTGAATATAACAAAGATACCATATCCAAGCATATCCATATATGAACCTGGTCAGTATCTGACATGCCTGGATTAGTGCTACTCCATCGGGACACATACCCAGTTCAGGGTTATTAAGAAAAACAGCAAAAAAATTATTCAGCACAACATATATATATATATATTGTTTTTACATTAAGTTCTATACCTTTTAAGCATAGTTCCCCAAAGACTCGTAAGTCGTAACCTGACACTGTCATCTCCCATATCAGAAACACATCCTGGTCTCAGAGACACATATGGGTATGTCCCCATACATTAGGAGACTTTAGATGACATCTCTGTGTCTATTTATATCTCCTAGAAGTGTCCCTCAAAAATCACGAAACTTCCTATTTTCAAATATATAATATACCAACCAGCCCTTTTTTTATTGTAAACCTTCTCATATGTACTCTTCAAAGTTTTGAAATTTATTATGAATATCTTTGAAGCATTTCCAACAAATATATCATATAAATCATACAGGTTTTCCTCAAGTATTGACATTAAGTTTTAAACTGTGTTGCAAGATAAGTCCATCCCAGCCCGTCCCTGTCCCAAATGGGTCTTGGCCCAGGTCCGAGCCTGAGGACAGGTTATGCTGGGATTTACCTTGAGGACATCCCAGGTACGCGTTTCACATACCCTGTCACCCAAGTGATACCCTGGCTAAACACGGGCATACCCATCTCTTCACCTTAGGGGACACAAAGATGTGTAAAAACTGTCCCCAGGGCTGTCCCCTACAAAACTTATTTTAGGACATGTTTCCATTATGCCTCAAAAATAGCAAGGGACAGCTAGCCACCCCCTACAGCCCAACCTGCAAAAAGTACTTTTTTTAAAAAAGAAAACAAAAAATGACAAAAAAAAGTTATAAATGTTCTGTAATTCATACTGCATATTGGAACCATGTCATTTAACTGTTGTGTAATTCCCAAATCCAGACTGATCCACATAAATATGAACTGCATTATATGTCTTATAATTTACTATCATTTGTTTTTGTAATGAAATTACTTGCACAAGAAAGGATTATAATAGGAAATATGCTGCAAATACTTGATAATAATAGGCCACTTTGCTGGGGCAACCTCTAAGCAAGCCACTTCAAGGGAGCTACCTCCAATAGCTTTCAATGAAAACAGAATACACAATATGATGGTAATAAACTAACCATTAGTTCCTATGTATACCATACCTATGCCATGAATGCCACCCAGTCTGACATAACTACTTATATAGGACTAAATAGAGGATTATATAACTTAATTAAGCTTATATACTAACTACAAGCTTAAATATCCCCATGCACACTATAGTTTTAGGACATAGCATGCCGCTCACCTTAAAACCAACATTGTCACCAATGTTGACTAACTATGGATGCTTCTAAAGCAACGCTTCATCTTCTTATGTCACATCTTCATTGGCCAAATTCTTCCACTTTATTAGATACTCTATATTTGAGACCAGCTAGTTATACTCACATCAAGATTGCTCTCATGTATGTTGACAAAACATATTTAAACAAAGAAAATAGTTCCATGTGTGGTCATCTTACAGTTAGTTTGGGAAATGTCCTTTCCCCACTTCCTTCCAGGTCATAACAATGTTGCACAACATTGTCTGCATAACCGATTATCACCAAGACCATTACAGATATCGTTATCTAACCTTCCAATCTTTTAAGCAGCTTACTAGACAAAAGTGCAATTTTATTTTGAAAACCAAGCTTACTACTATCTTTCAGCTGCATTTTGATAAGACATAGAGAGATCCTCTACTTGCCCCTTCAAGAGAAATTATAAAGCACCCGTTAGAAGATTTACAAGGCCTAATGGAAAGTAATACGGGCAGATCCAATACAACCTTCAACACTTAAGCTAATTCACTATCCCTGCCTACCCAGGCCTCTGAGATGGCCAAATCTAGACTCCAGATCATTTTAGAGCATGCCACATTCTTTCTTCTTGAGAGTCCCTTTAGTATTACTCTGGGTTGACTCTTGTCAGCTTTCAATGGTGTCAAATCGTGACAATTCATGTCAGCTCTCCGTTAAGTAAGATATTATCCTCAGATACTCTTTACCATGAAAACTGTGAATGATATTAGGGCCTGTTTGGAGATTCCTGTGGTTCCCTGAGGTCCTTAATACAATGTGGGGAAAAGATGCCTGGCTTGAATTATCCAGGGGATTTTCAAACATCAACAGGAAAGACTAGCCTCTCCATCAGTCCCAGGTTAGTCACCTCATGCTTTCTGAAGTTGGCAATATGACCAGTTAGGCAATATAAACCTCAACAGATTTGATTTGAAATCAGCAGGAACCTTGCCACAGAACTTCATAATAATTACCTTCATGGTTAGCATTATTTCAAGTTCTCATGCACCAAATTTGGGACACTCAGGTCAAGATTCATCTCTTGTATATATTAATTACCAGTTTAGTTTTCTATGCATGTTAAGTTTAAGAACATGATTTGAGACAAGCAACTAATACTTGCATCATGTGTTCCATTTGCATATTATCAAACATATTCCAACAAAGAAAACACCTCCAGATCTAATTCCCTTACAGTTGTTTTTAGAGACACGTCCTTTCCTTGCGAGTGCTTCAGAGTCTAGCACAACTTTACATTCACTCCTAGTGAATTTTGAAAGAGTTAGGTCACCACCTTCACCATGCACAGTGTACACTTGCAGATGCCATCTTCAAGTGCTAGAAACCAAGGAACACTTCAATCTCATATGCACTATTTCCTATAAAATACATGTATGGTGGTTGTGCCTTTTTATCTAAGTTACCGATTCGCCCAGTCTGAAGCTAGGGTTCGGTTCGGTCCGGTTCAAATTCACCAAACGGGTTCAGTTCCTGCCAAATTCGCCCTTGGTTTGGATTTCTGACTGTGGGTCTGGCCAGGGTTCGAAACCCTGACTATGGGTCTGGTCAGGGTCCATTTTTTTCAAACCCAGTTCAAACCTGGGTAGAGTTTACGCCCAGCCGGACTTTTTCAACTTGATTTTGCAATTTTTAATTAATTTTTTGACTTTTTGTTGACTTTTAAAGACTAATATATTCTCTCTAACCCTAATATTTGCCTCTTAACACATGAAATAGGTAAAAAGATACTCATTTACCAATTTGCAAACCAAATTATCTAGGAGTATATCTTGGAGCAACATTGTTTAATGTTAAATATCAAGTACCACATAATATGGCAGTAGTGTCATATCATTAAATTGCCCAATTAGACAATAAACCATGATCCTTCATCAGTAAATCAATCATAGCTTGAAAACTGCTTGCTAGAACGACCTAAGTTAAAGCATTCTGAACTGCTAACTCACACTTGAATCCAATGGTCCTTGAGGAACCCCTAAGAAATAGGAACAAGTTTTTTCCTTGGGCACTTATAATGGACATGTACATTTAAAAATCTCTGAGGGCATTAACAGTGTCAATAGTAAGGGTAAATCCCCCATGAGGAGACTTATGGTGAGGGCCCTGCCTCCAACTAATGACCTAAAATATAGAAAATGGTCCAAAATTCATTAAATAGCAGTGACAAGTGAACGAAACCAGTAAGTTCTTATCTGGTAATCATCCCTTGCCCACTGAGAAGTATAGAAATCAGTTTGTGGGTCCCACACTTGTTGATTTAATGAAAGGGGACATTACAAGTGGTGCCCCCCTGCAGTGGGTCCTCCCTATCTTTCTGTTTGCTCAACTTACAACTGCAGTGAAGTGGAATAACAAAAGACTTGCAAGTCTGTCATCCTCATTTTCAACAATTTTGTGGAGCCTTGTCTGTCTTCACTTCCAGTTCACCTCCATAGCCAAGTCTTTTGTTATTGGACTTAAGTGCAGTTGTAAGTTTAACTTGACATTTTTATGTTTGAACTTTAATTTGTAATTTTATATCATGCCATTAGAGTATCACTAATATTTTAATATTTGACTATGAAAGTGGTGGTGTATTTTTGCTGTGTTATTTGACTATTAATATGGTGGTGTATTCTGAACTTAATTACTGCTGCAAATATGTATATATTTCTGGTTTTTATATGTTTTTGTATTACCAAACCCAAAACAAACCCAACCCCAAAAAAAATTTTGCCCAAACCGGCAAACCAGATTCTTGATCCCGAACCCGAACCCAAAACGGAACCGGTAACTTAGCTTTTGATAAATCATGTGCTTGCTTGAGGTAGTTCATACAATATGTCAACCAAGGATGTCTAGCCTTGATCATCCTGGAGATGTTTTAACTTCAGCAGGAAATCCTCCCCTCTAAATCATCCAATATTGCCAGCTCCAGCTTAACTACCTCATACTTATTCGTTGACTGCTATGTTGCCAGTTGAGCATCAGGTTTGGCAGTTTTCCAAGAAAAATCCCCAGTTTAGGTACAGCTGGGAATTGATAATGTCAAAGATGAATTAAACTGATAAGTATGAGGTATTTTTCCACAGCGAGTCAAATTATGATATTGCTATCAGGATTCAACCATATATAGCAATATCATAATGAATCAAACTATTTATAGTAGTGCATTGCAAATGGAAAATCACTGCATTGCTCTTCATTGAGAGTATCAATATAATCTAATCAGCCGGTTCAATACTAACAAGAGCTGTTTGTTAGGATTTGTTTTTTAATTTTTATTTTTTTTGCTTTTTTCATTTAAAAAATGACTTTTTTTCTGGTCCCAGGTGGGTTCTCCAAGGTTTTCCCTGGATCCTACACCAGGCCTTTGGATTCAGCCCTGGCCCCTGACATATCTGGATATACCGGGACCAAACCCACATGATAGGGGTATAATCTAAATCAGCCGGTTCAATACTAACAAGAGCTGTTTGTTAGGATTTGTTTTTTAATTTTTATTTTTTTTTGCTTTTTTCATTTAAAAAATGACTTTTTTTCTGGTCCCAGGTGGGTTCTCCAAGGTTTTCCCTGGATCCTACACCAGGCCTTTGGATTCAGCCCTGGCCCTTGATATATCTGGATATACTGGGACCAAACCCACACGACAGGGGTACAACCATGGCCAAACCGAGACCCAGACCAAGTTCCATACACAGTTCAAACTGGTCCAGATTCAACCAGAGTTCTTGCAGAACCCAGTAACACAGGGTTAAGGAATACAGACCTCAAAGGTTTTAAATCAAAACCAGTGAAACGTTACAAATAATTCTTTTTAAGTCATTAACCAGTAAAGAGTAACTGCTAAACATTGTTTCGAGTTCTCATACACCTTTCAGGTGATTATTTATCCAACCTTATCTTAGTCTTTGCCCTCCTAAGGATTGTTGCTTCATGAATCATGATTTAGCTTGATAAAATTGGAGATACACTGACTATTATTCTGATTTTCATTCACTTTCGCTACTAAGTAAGCCAAGTTTAGCTTGCGAGTTAAGATAATCATTTTCCATTTTTCTGCAGAGGGAGAGGGATTATAAATTGATAATCTGTCATGCAGAATACTATTAAGCATTTCTATTTAACATGTGCCAAACTTCTTAATACTTGAAAACAAGGTCCTTTGAGATGTGGTCTAGTCACAGAGACAAGATGATCTTCATCTCATGTAACAAACAACCCAGGATCAAACCTCAGCAGGCTTAACTAGCATGTGTGGGGGTGTTTAGTTTGCTTCACAAGAGGGAAGAAAAAGGAATTTGAGCAAAAAGGAAGATTTAGTGTGAAAACAATGAAACAAATTTTATTAATACAAAATATTCACAAATGACCAAAATAGGTCAATGGCACTCAAAAGTACAACCAGTAGAACTAACACAATGAGGCAAAAGAAGCTCCAATGGAGTCTACAAGCTAACACTAAATAAAAGCAATACAAAATAATAATCCAGCTAAAATGGGATATGAACCTAAGGTATATAAACCCTAAACATTTGAATCCTAGAGCACCATGTATCGTGAATATGGCAGAGAAAAGTGGCAATTTATTGATAATAACTCAGCTTAATAAAGTTACAAAAGATGGGTTTTTTTGTCAATACAGTTACACACATGGTTCAAAATTTGCTGGTGAATAAGGACTCACTTCTATAACAAACGTAAAATTCAACTACAATCACAATCGTTTCTCTCTCTCTCAAAGTACCACCAAAATAAATTCAACAGCTCTACAGCTGGATATGGCAATTTTACATCACTTTCCACTTAATTAAAATTTAAAATGCACGATACTTGTTTCAAACTTACATGGCAATTTCTCCATGTTTGAGAAATCTATCAGGTTTGAACAAACGCCGTTTAAGGGATGTATTATATAACTTACAGCTTGACACCAATAACAACTTTAGAGAGCTGTGTTTAAAATGCATTATTTCGGGCAGTGTCATAGAATCTTACTTACACTAAAATATGCTTTGATTTTCTTTTACCCTAGGGTTTGTCGCTAAGATAGTGGGTCACCTTACTGCGATGTCAATGAATGTTAAAGGTACTCAGTTTCCAATAATCCAAAACATCTTTTAGTCATATTTAAATACACCACAACCTCTTCATTTGGAGAGGGATCTCGTAAACAAAATTGGCGTCTGACTTGGTAGTTACCAGTAATTAACTAAGCCTTATATACCAAATTAGTGTCTGGCTTCGCAGTAAGCTAACAAGCCAAACTTACAGCAGTGTAGGAGCCTTATCCTCAACCATTCGTTTATAAATGCGTCACTTTATCATTATACCGCAACCAGTTGAACCATGGTCTTACAAATTTACAAAATCACATTTTCAATATATTATTTAAGGAACCCTGAACTTTTTAATAAAAACACATATTTCTGCCATTGAACAACCTTCAGAAACTGCTGACGTGTTTCAGTCAGACGTATAGTAAACTAAACTAAGACTCGTCATTGCAAAATGGCTTCTTTCTTAACAGAAACAATAACAAAGAGCTGATAAAACCCTTAAGTGCTTTCTTCTTTTAAAGAATAAAAAGGAGGGTTTCAGATTAAACAGAAACCATGAACCCATCTGAGAACAAGTACAGTGGAACGAAATAGTTACCTTTGCAAGTCGCCGGACAGAAAGCTTGCTTCAGCAAATGAAGATTAAGTTCTGTATTATTTTTATTGGGGAAGCCTCCATACCATATATAGTACGCCTACGGTCTATGCAATACCTAAAGGCAATCCCATTAAAATAATGAAAAGAGAAATAACGGGACAAATCTAATAGTTAATGGCTAAATTTGTGTTTCATTTCTTCTTAAATAAATAAATAACAGGACAAATTTAATACTTATCTCATGTCCCCATGCGGCTGCTTATTTCCATTTTCTGCTTAAATTTAAGCAGCGGGAGTCTTCCATGCATAAATTTTATTGTTGGGAAAGGATAATTTTAAATCTTTTCCTATTTTGCTTAACTTATTTTGGCTAGCACCATTGTTCAACTTATTTAGGAGTTATTTGTGGCGTTGATGGCCCCATGAATACTTAATTTTAGCAGCCACTTAAATTTGTATTAGCAGTATTAATAATAATTTGTACCAAAAAAAAATAGAAAAACGAAAACGAAAACAATTCTTAAAAAAAAGAGAAAGAAATTTGTGGAGCCACGTGGATTTTTAACAATATGCAGTTGTGCTTATTTGCAGCCGCATGGGGACATGAGGTAAGCCGTGGGAAAAAAGGGAGCGGAGGGGGAGGGAAAGGGGCTGGAAATAAGCAACTGCATATTGTTAAAAATTCGCGTGGCTCCACAAATTTATTTCCCTCTTTTTTAAGATTTGTTTTCTTTTTTCTTTTCTAATTTTTTTTGTACAAATTATTATTAATAATGTTAATACAAATTTAAGCTAGCTGCTAAATAATAAGTAGAAAAATTAAACATTCATGGTGCCATCAGCTCCACAAATAACTCCTAAATAAGTTGAGTAGTGGCTGCTAGCCAAAATAAGCTAAGCAGTCGCATGGGGATATGAGATTAATGGCTAAATTTCCTTGTTGGTGTTTGATTTCTTCTTTTTGAGAGAGAAAAGTTCTAGCGAGTAGCAACATCTCCTCCTATATAAACATGGATATTGTATCCAATTTTTTGGTTTTATGGGATGCTAAATATACTATATTGATTGAATGAATGAAGAAAGTTTAATGACGTTCACATAACTAAGCAATCTAAGGGATTGAGGTAGGGGTCCTAGTTCGATTGGCTAAAGCATCCTATTGTAGGCAAGAGGTCACAAGGTCCAATCTCCCCTTGTCCCCACAATATCGAATGGCGTGTCGTACCAACTTCACTAATCACATGAAAAAAGTTTACCAAGCGCGCTGTAGTTTATAAGGGAGTTACTTGATTCTTGCAGCCTTAAAAAAAAAACAATCAAAGGGATATATAGTAGCACTTGCATTGGAAGGAGGTGCAAGGGTTGTGTCAATATGTTAAAAAGTGATATTTGATATGTGCATATAATATACATTAATTTAATTTACAATATTTTATGTATAGAATAATATTTTTAATGTATGTAATTTTGAAATACAATATTGTTGATGTAAATATGTTGACCATGAAACACAAGGGTTTTAACCTCCTTGGCAAAAGGGTTTTTAAAGATCAATTATTTGTTACCCTAACTATTGATGGTGAGGTCTAAGCTTTCATTGATTGCATACATTTCCCAATGAGTGTAGTGATTGATTGTTCACCACATGAAAGTAGCCTTGTCAACATATATTGTTGTTCAATGTCCACACTTTGCTTTTAGATATAAATCTAAGCATAGAATGAGAGGATGCTAAGAGAATATTAGAAAAATAATGAAAACAAGATTATTTAATTTAAAATTCAAACCTTGGCATGTGTTGTGTGAGGCCTTCTTTGAAATGGTTGAAGGCTATTGTAAGGCTATTGTCACCTACATAATCTTGTATGGGTTGTAGTTATTGTTACGGTCAAGTAGCATTACGAAGCCCTAAAGTAGTTATTTTAAGAGATAGAAAGAAATATATATATATATATATATAAGAAATTATATGATTTATTGGTTATTTAAATTTTTGAACATATGATAGACTAGTTCGCCTTCTCCATTAAAATTTGGTTAAAAACACTTCTAAAATAGACAATATATATGTTAAAATCCACTACTACTATAGCATTATATCAATACCAAAAAATAATAATTTTGGTTCAAAAAATAAGGAGACCTTGTCATAGTGGGTAAGTGATTATTTAAATTGGAAAAGGTAGTGGAAGTCATGATGGCATCAACGAGGTTGTCAACACAACAGGAGATCGAACAATGGTCAACCTAGATATCCTTTGCTCCAAAGATTAAAACCTAATTAATACAATTAGAGAATTATAAAGGGAGTTGGGCAAGTACAACATTCTCACCATGATATATGTCACCCAAAATTAGCTCACAAGACACATACCATGCTCTCTTGGATCAATACATTACTTGACCCAACTTTATTTGAACAAAAAATTCATATTGTTAGGAATAGGATCTCAAAGCAATATACAATATGATAAATGCATATTTAAAATATAAAAAATAACACAAAATACAAAGACACAGATATATGTGGTTCACCCAATATAGGCTACATCTAGGGAGAAATAGTTAGTCCTTGTATTTCATCCAACAAAATGAAGGGATACAACCTACAACATATTTGTTGTAATTTTATCTTCTCTCTATCGTAGTCTCCTCACAATACTATATAATGTACAAGAGTAATACAATGCCCTTGCATAAGAGGGGGTTGCCTTCTAGGGCAAGAAAAGTTATCATAACCTCTACCATCATATCTATGACCTAATGATGAATGGTCTAGATTTATAATGAATAAATATATATAAAATGCACCCCCCACACTATAAATATTAACCAATGAGATCAGGATCCATAACCAACAATCTCCCACTTGGGGATTGATCATGACAACTCTATGAAGATAATTAGGTTCCACCAACAATCTCACACTTGGAGATTGATTACAATAACTCCATCGCTACTGCTCCAACTAGAATAGGCTCCAAATTTGGACAGTAATTTTTTCATCTTCACGATCATCCTTGACTTGGCCAATTGAAACTGAACAGTAAATTAGTTTCTCTTGAGTTATTGTCTTTGTCAACATGTCTATAGGATTTTGGCTAGTGTGTATCTTTTTCAACTTCAATTGTCCATATTCTAAAATTGATTGTATGAAATGGTACCTAAGTTGTATATGTTTAGTCTCAAAATGAAGGAATGATTTCTTTGCAAGATGAATGGCACTTTGATTATCAGTATACAACCTACTATCCTTGTTCTTCTTTCCCAATTCCTCCATAAACCTTTGTAACCAAATCATCTCTTTACTAGCCTCTATAGCAACAACATACTATGCTTCTATTGTTAAAAGTGTAACAACCTTCTACAACCTTGAAATCTAACTTTTTGTTGTTCCACCTAGATAGTAAAAACATACCTTGTGGTGCTCCTTCTATTATCTATATCACCTGCCATATCTTAATCAGCATATCCCTATAGAGTATATTTGGAACCTTCGAAGCACAATGCATGTATAGTAGTGCCTCTCAAATACTTAAGAATCCAATTTACTGTGTTCCAATGCTATTTTCTTGGATTGTTCATATACATTCTCACAACTCCTACTGCTTATGCAATATATGGCCTTACGCATAACATGGCATACGTCAAGTTTTCAATTGTTGATAAGTATGGAACCTTAGACATGTAGTCTATCTCCTCCTGTGTCTCCAGACACATCTCCTTAGTAAATTTTAAATGGTTGGGAAAAGGTGTACTAACTAATTTAGCATCCTACATTTGAAATATTTTCAACAACTTCTCTATGTACTCACTTTGAGACAATGTTAGTGTGTGATTTTTCATGTCTCTTTTTATTCTCATACCAATTATTTTCTTTGCAACACCCAAATCCTTCATTGTAAATGAATTGAATAATTTTATTTTGAGTACATTTATATCTTGCATGTTAGACCATGCAACAAGCATGTCATCTACATACAATAACAAGATAATATATCTCTCATTATCTAATCTCTTGAAATAAACACAGTGGTTAGTATGACATCTACTATAACCTTGTTTTGTCATAAACTTGTTAAATTTTAAATACCATTGCCTTGGAGCTTGCTTTAGGCCATACAAATTCTTCTTCAACCTATACACTAAGTAATCCTTCCCTCTAACCTCATACCCCTATGACTACTGTTGTATAAATCTCTTCCTCCAAATCTTCATGAAGAAGGGTTGTCTTTACATCTAATTGTTCAAGATACAAATCTTTTGTTGCCACTAGACTTAAAATATTTCTAATTGAAGTCATTTTAACAACAAGAGAAAATATTTCATCAAAATATTTTTTTTTGTGCAAAACCCTTTACAATAAGTCTTTCCTTGTACTTCCTTTTCCCTCCATCTTCTCCCTTCATCCTATAAACCCATTTGTTCTACAATGTTATTTTACCTATAGGAAACTCAACCAAGTCAAAAGTTTGATTTTGTAACAAATCGTCTATCTCCTCTTTCATGCCTTGCTCCCACTTCTTTTTGGTTTCTACCTACATATGTAGCTTCTTCATAACTTATTGGTTCACCAAATCCAATCAATAATATATAATGTAATTAAGAAGAGTATTGTTCATGGGATCTATTTAACCTAGTAAATCTTCTTGGAGGAGTTTGAGGTACCTATGGTTGAATATTTTATTTTTGGGTACCTTTAGGACTACATTTTATGGGATTTCATCAAGCATCGTATATTTTGTGTTTTTCTTTTCATGTTTCTTTCCTTGCAACTAATATGTGTACATGACCTTCTCATTGAATATCACATCTCTACTCCTAATGATATAATGATTTTCATAATCCCATTAGGGATAACCAAAATCATTAACTACTTCTCCAACAAAAGTACACTTCTTGGATTTAGCCTCAAGCTTTGTTCTATTCTCTATATCAATATAGACAAATGCTTCACAACCAAAAGTTTTCAAAAATAAGTAGTTTACCTTCTTACCTATCAATGCCTCCTCAAGAATATCACCATCTAGGGAACTTGAAGGCCCTCTATTTACTAAGTAAACAATAGTATCTACAACATTTTCCCAAAATTGTAATTGTAATCCATCATGCATACTCATACTCCTTGCATGCTCCATGATTATCCTATTCATCCTTTTTTGACACACCATTTTCTTGTGGTGTCCTTAGAACTATCTTTTATCTAAAAATCCCATTGTATGAACAATAACTATCAAATTCTACGCTGCAATATTCACGTTCATTATTTAATCTAAGACACTTCGACTTATTTCATGTCTCATTCTCAACCAAACTTTTCCATAAACACATTATATTTTCTTCAAATGAAATAAATTCATTTTTCTAGTTGCATCATCAATAAAAGTAACATAATAATAAGAGCCACCAAGATATGATATCTAATTCACTCCCCATACATCTAAATGCACGAGCTCTAACTTTCCATTCTTCTTTTCCTTCCCAACCCTTAGAGATTTGAATATCTTTTGTTTTCTATAAACACGGTTTTTATATAAATCTAAAACAAATTGCTTCAAACTTGGCAGCAAATCCTTTGAGTGGAGAATCCTCATCCCCTTCCCACTTATGTGCTCAAGCGTATGGTACCACAATGTTGTATATGTTCTTGTAGAAGCCAAGGCAATGGAGAAATCAAATATACAAGCACATAAATACAATGTACCTATATTTTCTCCTTTTGCTACTATTAATGCTCCTTTAGCGACCTTCACTTCCTAGTTCTCCTATTAAAATTTAATTTCTTCTCAAATCAAGAACATGTCTCACCTCTTTCAACAACCATTGGTTTCCATTTGACAATTTTATTTGTATCTTACTCTTTCCAAACATTTTACATGGTTCATCATCACCCAAATAAACTTGTCCAAAACCACCTCAAGCATAATCTAGAATACATTTCTTATGGGGTGTCATATGAAATGAAGAATTTGAGTCTAACACCCAATAATCAATAATATTATCTAATGAAAGGATCAAAGCATCTTGCAACACATCACCTACTACATTTTCTTCCTTACTATTTTCTTGTTGTCCACCTCCTTGTTTTCCTTTTCAAGAACAACATTCTTTCTTCAAGTTTCCTTTCTTCCCGCAATGCTAGCACTCAAACCTTCCTTTTGATTTGGATCTACCCTTCTTAGACTTCCCATTATTTCATAGGCTATTTCCTCTATCCCTCTATCTTCCTGTATTCTCCACAATCAAACATTACTTGATGTCTCCATGTGCTTTTCTATCACATTTCCTCCCTAATGATAATGCCAACAGTATCATCATACTTTAAAGTACTTGATCTAGAAACATAATTACTCACATCCACGTCCAAGCTATTCCATCTTTCTATCAATGAGCACAAAATCAAGAGAGGCCCAACCTCGTCAACAATGGTTACCTTTATAAAACTTAACTAACTAGTGACCATGTTAAACTCATTTAAATGATCAACAACAAACCCACCTTCTGACATTTTCATATTAAATAAACATTTCATGATAAATACCTTATTAGAAGCTTAGGTTTTTTCATATAGTTTAGCTAGCATCAACATTAGATCCACTATTGTCATTTATTTTGATATGGTGAAAGCCATCAACACTGCCAAGCAAATTGTATTGTTTTTAGTGTATTTTTGTCAAGAATATCCCATTCTTGATCTATCATATTATAAGAAAGTATCCTTTTGATATAGATAGTCCTCCATTTGCATCTTCCACAGTTGGTAGTTTTGATCATTGAATTGCTCAACCCTAAACTTGCCTTCTTCTACCATTTCTTCCACTCGAACCAAAAACTCTCCTTTCAACTTTATCAACCAAAAAAATGTATGACTCTAATACCAATTTTTATGAATAGGATCACAAAGCAATATACAATAAAATAAATGCAAATAAAATATAAAAATAGCACAAAACATAAAGACACAAATATACGTGTTTCACCTAATATGGGCTACATCCATGAAGAAATAATCAGTCCTTCCTTTATTTCATCCAACAAAATGAAGGGATCGTATAACCTACAACACATATGTTGAAATTTCCTCTTCTCTCTATCTTAGTCTCCTCGCAATAAAATACAATCTATATGATTAATACAATTCCCTCACATAAAGAGGGGGTTGTCTTATGTGGAAAAAAAATCCAACTTAACCTCCACCATCAAATTTGTAACTTAATGATGAACAAGCTAGATTTATAATGAATAAATATATATAAAATGTGGCTTTTGAGGGTGTTGCCCTTGAACCCCTACTAGGGCGCACGACTTCCCAACCGTATAGGGGGTACTCCTCTACACCCCCCATGCTATAAACATTAACTATTAAGATCAGGCTCCATAACCAACACCTATCTTGTGGCATCCCTGTAGAGCTTGAAAATTGCAAGGTAAAAGCAGAAAGTTGTGTCACACTTTTGACCAAATAAATAGTTTTGAGCGAAACATTTTTGACCGAATAGGTTTCGACTGAAACCACGTGGCCTATACGTGGCACACAGGGTTTCTACTGAATCCAAAAAAAAAAAAAATCCCTTTGCCGCTTTGAAATTGGCTTATTTTATGTGCAGGGTTTCTATAGAAAGGGTTTCGACCGAAACCCTTTCTATTGAAACTGTCTATGTGGCATCCTAGTTGGCAACCAACTCGATTTTTTTAGAATTTTTTAAAACTTTCAACTTCAACTAAGTATTTTTTCAGTCAGAATGATGTTTTAGGAAAAAACTTTTTGTAGAGCTCGGAGTGGTGAATCCAAATATGTAATTTTTCAATCTTTTGATTAGTTTTAATACATTCTATTTTTAAAATAATGCAAGTAGTTTGTCAAAGTAAAAAAAGAGGTTGGTTAGAAATTAAAAAAAAAAAAGTAAAACATTTTTTTTTTAAAAATATATGGTGCACTAGAAGAGAGAGTCCTCTTCAAAAGGGTATAATTTATTTTTTGAAAATGATTAAAAAAATAGACAATAGTTGACACTCCATGAAAACTGTCAAATTTTGACAAGTTTGACTTTAAAATGTTATTACTAGAAAAATAAACATCAAATTTTGTTTTATTTCCATGCACTAGATATTGAAGTTACCTATTTGGAGAAAAAAATTCAGGGAAAAATGAAGTTTTTTTCAATTTGTTTCTTGACATCCCATGAATGTCACTTTTTTCTAAAATTTTCAGCATTCCAAAATATGTCCTTAAATTGATAAAAAAGTAATGAAAACAATTTTTAAAAAATCTAGAAAATTACAAGAATAAACTTCATCAAAAGTTCTACATTTCATTAGTTTACATCATTTTGAAATTCAAAACATAAAGACCACTTTTATGTGGTCGAAGTTCAATTTTTTTTTTGCTATTGGTCGATTCCTCTATAAAGTGTGACATAGGTTTGTGCTTTTACCCTGTAGCCTATTGAAATACCTAAGGTTACATACAAACAAATTAGAGGGGATCATCCATGTAGTATTGAGTATCTTACAAAATTTTCAAATTTTGTTCCTAGCCAATAATTCACTCAAACGGGCGGGGGCCCTAGCTCGGTTGGCTAAGTAATTCCGTTGCGGCTCGGCTGGTCACGAGTTCTAGTCTCCCCCGTCCCGTGGTACCGGATGGCGTGTCGCACCAGCACCGCCGGTCACGTTAAAAAGTTTACCAGGCGCACTGCAGTTTATAGGGGGTCGTGCTACCCGATTCCTGCAGTCTACAAAAAAAAAAAAATAATAATAATTCACTCAAACACCAGATCCCTTCACAAGTTTTTGAGGACAAGAACCTAAAAAAGTGTTTTTATACAACAATTGTTTGTAACTTAACATATGTGCAATAGTCATAACAACATCAAGCAATAATAATACATCCAAAGTGGGTTAAGGTAATGAATGAGGTACCTAAATCTAATTTGCAAGATATTTTAGTTGCAAAAACACTTTAACCTTCAACAAAATAATAAGAATGTGCAAAAAAATGATGTAAGAATAAATAACATTGTTGGTTTTTACACAAGAGAAATACATTGTTTTGTAGTTTGTTTCTTCTTGTCTTTTTTCCTTCCAGTGCTTCAATTGGCACTCTTGTGACCTAGTAATAAGCAAGACAACATAGCATGGCTAGTAATATGTATACATATTCTTATGTAGAAATGATGAGAGCAATGGAAAATACCTAGAAGTCCTCAAAACTAGCCATAGATGGAGAAATAGTAGTTGCTTTGAGAAAAATATTAAAATTGAATCAAACCAAAACCAATATCCCTATAGTTGTTGCTTCAATATATTAACAATAAATGAAAGTTAGATATAAAAGTATTAGGGTTTTTGAGCTAACAAAATCTTGAGCTTGAGGAAATATTTTTGTAACTTTTAAACAAAAATATTAGCTACAGATTAAAATTTATTTTGAAGCATGAGGCGAGGAATGTTTCAACAACCTTGTGTCATATTAACAATGACAATGAAAATAAATGGGCTGAATTTGTAGGAGAAATTTTAAGAAATCCTACCAAAGTAGATATAAAAAAAACTAAGACGAACCAAAACCAATCTCCCTACAACTGTTGCTTCAATCTATTAGTGATGAATGAAAATTAGATCTAAGAACATTACATTTAACTCCATCCCTTTTGATTTCCAAGCATATTTGATATGATTTTTATAGTTGTAGATTTGATACTTTTTTAAAATAACTATAAGATCTGATGTGGAGTCGTGAATGAAAAAGTGGTAACTAAAAATAGTTTCTTAGAAAATGATTTAATAGCACGAGACTTGTTTCTAATGGAGAGTTACTTCAAAATATAACATATTGGATAATTATTATTAAAATAACATATTATTTATTATATAGTATTTATATCATAATATACATTTATCATAAGAAACCATGTAGCAAAAAATATGTCTAAAAAATTAAGTTTTTCATTTATGTTGGTTCTTGATGATGTCTTGTTCCTAGTTTCACTTTTTTCTAGCTTCTGTCTAACCCAAATTCAAAATTTGTTTATTTGTTTTGAAGAAAATATATTTTCCAGGAAACTTGAGAAAAACCATAGGTTGTTTTCATCATTGCCGTCATTATTTGCAATTGCAGTCTTTATTGCACTTGCCATTTGCCATTTGCCATTGCACAAGGAGGTGGAAGCAATATTCCTCACAAGGTGCAAAATAAAAGTTCATGGTATATTTGTATTTATTAAAAATAAATATTAGCCAATTTATGTTCAATTTTATTTAGGGTTATGGAAGAATATAATAACAATTTGGTTGCTTTCTTTTGTGAATAAGTGTGTTAAAGGTTCAACACCATTGTTTTTTTATTTTTATAGGTAAGTACTATCAAAGGGGATAGTGCCCATTTACATAAGTAGCAAAAGGCCTTATACGCCAGCAAATAACTAACTATTATGACACCTAAAGCAGCAACCCCCTTATAATGACATAGATTGGTAGATAATGCCTAGATTCCAACCCAAATCAATCAACCTATCCATGATGTTCACTCCAAGCCAAGACTGCCCACCGCCCATGAATCTGACAAAGGAATTCATATATGAGTTTATCACCCCAGTCTGAAAGACTTCCCATGCATTAGCCACGAAGTTCTCCTTGGACTCTTTCCGCCTCCTCCAAGCCTCAACATCAACCACCTCCTCTGCGTCTGAATCAATGATTTCAAAGTACATCCAGAGTTGGTTTATTAGGCCCGACGTATTCATTTCTAAGATCGCATTTTTCGCTACTGCCACATAGATCTCGGCCACAAACCCCCCCAGGTTTTCAACCATCCTTTCCCTCGAGCCCAGAATGTCCACCAGGGGCTTGATCACCACTATGAGGATCTTTCCATCACACTTATGGAACTCATCTTGAAACACCCCCTTCACTACCCCCAATATTGCATCTAAAATCTCAGGCCGACGAATGTGGAAGAGGCGATGGCATTGCCCAACACGACTTTCATTGTTGCAAACGCAACTGATGCCGAAGCAATGAACCATCCTTAACCTCCTGCCCTTTGCACTCTGCCCACCGATAAAGTCAAATGTGTTTTCTAATGACTGGCACTACCTTAAATAGCAATGCAAGCCATAAAAAAGACTCCTCGACAACTCCTGACATGATATCAGGGACCGAGTTCCTAACATATCTTTTTGTAGATTCACCAGCAATGTCAGCGTCCTTTAACATGAGATCCGTGTATGCCAATTCACGAGACCAGATTCTCCCCAGGAAGACCACCACCCATCTTTGCCTTATCTTCATCTAAAATAGCCTGGATTCCCATCCATTAGTCAGCGGAGGCATCCACTAGTACTTCAGTGTCTTGGTAAGCACCCCAGTTTGCTATGAGTTGCACCTCATGTAAAGTCGCCTCCTTGAAAATGCGTCTATTCCTTTCTTTCCACAGGTGCCAGACCACCAAGGAAGGCGGTGAAATCTAGATGCTAGACTAGTAGCCATTCCTATTCATCAACGTCCAGCTATTCAGGAAATCCCACAACTTGGGCTAACAAGGGCACTGCATATGCAGTGCCTCGTACAACCAGTCCTAGCAAAAGGTGGCGAAGGGACAGGTTAAAAACAAGTGATCCACATCTTCTTTAGCCTGTTCGCAAAGAACAAACCTGGACTGCCTGACCACTCCTATCCTTTTCAGTCTTTCTCCAGTGAGGCATCGTTTATGTAAGGCAACCCAAAGGAAGGCACCAGCTTTGGGTAGCACTTTGTGCTTCCACCATAGTGATGCCATATAGGACTTCTCTGCACCCTGTGCAATCTAGAGCTGATATCCTAGTTTGGTCGAGTACTCACCTGATGTTGCCCCACACGATAATTGAGTCCTCCCGGTTACATAAATTAACCATTCTTTTGCTTATTTCCTGGGCCACCTCTTCCTTTAGCTCTTGAGCTAGAGGCCAAGCTTCCATTCCTTTCCAGTTCATTATGCCTCCAATTGTTTCAACACCACTACAGACATAATCTACCACCTTTGACCCACATTCTTCCTCAAGCCTATCCACATACTATTCTAGACCAAACATTTATGTCAGAATCTTATGCCCATACCAAGAGTCTACCCAGAACAAGGTCGTCCTCCCATTTCCAACTCGCCAGGTGAGATGGTTTGTGATTAGTTCTGTACAATTCGCAATGAATTTCCATACTACAGAGCCGCCACCTAAATCTCTATTGTCAAAATTCTCGAAGACTCCACACTATCCAGGTATTTGTTCTGAAGAATGCGACACCAAAGTTTCTCAGGTTGCCTGTACATTTTCCAAATTAGTTTGACTCCCAGGGCATTGTTTTGAAATCTAACTTTTCACAGACCCACGCCACCATCAGCTTTGGCTCTACACGTTGTTTCCCAGCTAAGTAGTGGAATTCTCTTCTCACTCTAGAGCCCTCCCAGAGGAATTTCCTCAAAACCTTTTCTACGTCATTTTCTACCTTAACAGGAGCTTCACTACAAGCCATTGTGTATATTGGGATTGCAGACAGTACCGATTTGATCTTTGTAATGCGTCCTGCAAGTGTGAGCCAGTTGTTTTTCCATTCCATCGCTTTATTCCTGCACTTATTAATCACTTCCTAGTGTTTTGTTCGGCAGGCTCCTTCGAATATTGATATACCCAGAATCTTTGTTGGAAGCTTCCCTACCTTGAATCCCAAGATGGTTGAGATGGCTCCTTGCAACGACCTTCTTGTATTGAAGAACTATATGCATGATTTTTCCTTGTTCATTTGTTGACCCGAGTGCATTTCATATTCCGCCAGAACTCCCTGAATGTAGCGAGCATCCCTAATGCTCGCTTCGCCCAACAAAGAGGTGTCGTCCGCAAACTGTGAGTGCGTTAATGGTTCAATATTCGGTGCCACTCGCACACCCCTCCACTCCAACTGTTGGCAACACTTTTTGATCACTCCACTCAATGAATCTTCCATTAATACAAATAGGAATGGCAATATTGGATCACCCTACCTTAATTCATCAGTTGCCCAAAAAAAGCCATGAAGTGAGCCATTTACTAATATCGAAAATCTAATTGTAGAGATGCAAAAGGAAATCAGCTCCCTCCAATGAGAATCAAAACCTAGTTTCTCCATTACCTTCAAAAGAAAACCCCAACATACTTTGTCATAGGCTTTGCGTATATCAAGCTTAATTATCATCCCTACCTCTTTACTTGTTGAAAGTGTGTGGACAACCTTGCTAATAAGCAGGATACAACCTAAGATTTCCCTTCCTGGTATGAAATTGTTTTGTTCAAGTGATACTATTCTCCCCAAGATCGGTTTCAGTCTATTTTCCAGTACCTTGGCAATTATTTTATATGTTGTGTTATAGAGTGAAATGGGTTTGAAGTCATTAAAAGTTTGACATTTAGATTTCTTTGGAATCAGGGCAATTACTGAGTTATTTAAGTCCCTTACAAACCTTTTCGTTTTTCAGAAGTCTTCCACAAGTTGCTAGAGCTCATCCCCAACAAAATTCCAGTAGGATTGGAAAAACCTTGTCATGAATCCATCAGGCCCTGGTGCCTTGTCTAGATGAAGTTGGAATAGTGCATTTTTAACTTCATCTTTTGAGACTGCTCCACACAACATTTTATTATTTGCTCAGTGACCCGATTGCCCAGCGCCTCCAGGAAGCAATCACTAACCACCTTTGATGTCTGGTTGCCAAGTAAAAGCTTAAAAAATTATGCTTTCGCCTTTCCTACATCCAACGAACCTCTGACCAAAGAGTCATCCACTATTTTTATTTCTTCTATTTTGTTCGCAACCCTTCTTGCCAAAACCGACGCATGAAAGAACTTGGAATTTGAGTCCCCTTCTTTGAGCCAAACCTCCCGTGATTTGTCCTGCTAGTAGAATTCTTCTCTCTCAAGAAGCTTTGTCAACTTTGCTTGTAATTCTTTCTCTTTCTGGAATTCTTTATTCTGCATCCCATCCCTTATTACTTTCTCATTTAAATCCTCCAACTCACTCTCTGTGGTTGCCTTTTCCACGAAGATATTTTGGAATTTCTCCCTATTCCAATCCTTCAATTTATGTTTAACTATTTGAAGTTTTTTAGTTATTTTGAAACTAATCGAGCCTCCCACCTTAGCTTCAGTCCACCATCTCTCCAATAAACCTAAAAGGTTGCCATCCCTCCACCACATATTCTAGAACTTGAATATTGTCTTCACTTGTTCTGACCAATCATTGATTGAGATCTCGACAGGAAAATGGTCAGAGATTGACACTGGCAAGATACTTGTACGAATGTGAATGCTTGAATTACTCTAGGCTAGGGATAGCAGGAATCTATCCAATCTCTCTATGAGGGCTATAAAATCCTTACGCTTGTTCGTCCACGTAAACAATCCATTCTCTATGGGATAGTCGACTAGACCAGCCGTCTCCACAAACCATCTTAAATCTAGTGTTGCTTGAGAAATTCTTCCGATCCCACCACTCTTCTCTGTTAATTCCAAGAAAGAATTGAAGTCGCCCCCTATGATCAAGCTCTCCCTCAGAAATTGACGACCAAATTCCAACAAAGCTTGCCACATTAAAGCTTTTTCCTCTATTTTTATTGGGCCATAAACATTGATTAATGTAAATTGGCAGTTTAGCCCAAGATTGTATACTTTGACAACAATCCAAATTGGAGATGAATGCACCACCTCTACAGAAATTGCAACCTCCTTCCATAACAAGCCTAGGCCCCCTGAGGAACCCAAAGAATCCTAAAAAAAACCTTTCCATTGCTTACATATACCCATGAACTTCAACACTTCTACTCCCGACAGTTTAGTTTCTTGTAATAGTATGATACTACTTGTGCTTTTTTGTAATTGACAACTAACCAAGTGTCGCTTGTCAGGGGTCTTGAGGCCCCTGACATTCCAGGTGGTGATCTTCATTGCTTCCCAAGGGAGGAGCTCCCTCCCTTGGTACTTAGAAATTTGGTGATACTAGGGTACTTTTTGGCAGCTGCCTCCTCTTTCCATAGTTGCTTGAAAGATTTCCTTCCTCTAGTGTTACCTGATATGTTGATTTTTCCCATACCCAAGTGCTTCGCAGTGTTTGTGATATGCATCAGTCCTCAATGGTATCAAGCATGTCTATTGGGTCGACATTTGAGTCCAAATCATCACTAGCCAAGGATGCAGTATCCATCTCATCGGTTGCAATTTGCTCATTATTTTTTCCTGGGGAATGCGAAACCACCTTCAGGACCTCCATTGGCTTCACGGTATTGGGAGTTGCGTGGATTTTGGTCATAGCCTTCGCAACAACTGTGCCTTCCTTCAAATGGCTTGCTTCTTCTATGATAGTTGTATTAGGGGGAAGGGAGGGCAAAGAGGGATTGACCTGGCAATTCTTCTTCATCCATACACCCATTTTTCCCTTCTTGTAATCCACCCCACTATGATCCCAATGATTGCATCTGAGACAAAAAAAATTATCTCTTGAATCCAACGGATCCCGTCAACCATAAGGCATATCTTCTAAGGAATAGTATCTATAGCCGCAATTTTTAGTCTAGCATATTTATATAAATCCCCGTCCAGAATGTCCAAGTCGATTTCCATAAGAGATCCCAATGATCGGCCTATTTTTTCCAAACAATCCCCCGACCAGTATTCCAGGGAGGTTATCATCTTCACTGGATCAAAATTTTGATTCCAATGTTGCATGTAGAGGGGAATTTCATTCATAAACCACATTTCACCCTTAGTCACCTAATTCCTTTCTTCCTCATTTGCAAAAACTACCAAAAAAACCTTTTCGGCAGGAACCTTATAAGCACCTCTGTTTTCCAATTTTTCCAGATCCAGTTTTTTATCGAGGCGCAGATGAACCTACCTCTGATGAATCGACAAATGAAGGAAAATTCCTTCAATATTGCCTTATCTTCTTTAATTTCATCTGTAACATCGATTTCCATCACTCCTCCATCAATCTCTTGGTTAGGGCATCTTCCTTCTATAGTTGGCGATCCATTCTTTTGCTTTTGTTTGTGACCATTCTTCTTCGACTTTCGCCTCTTGCCAATTTCACTGCGAGCCATCCTCCTCTTTCCTATTCCGCCCGACTCACTCTATCATGCCCAGGGTTTATATTCCCACCTAGGTGTTTCTGGTGTGTCATGTCTCCTTCTAACCGTTTTGTTCTCCACCCTATGCTCAAGCAATTCTGGTGAATCGTGTCTCTTTCGAGACCGACCATCGCCAGACCCCACATTATGTTCATTTTCCTAGTAGAATGGGTGGCACCTATCAACCCATTTTCCCTCTGAAAAAACTAGTTGAGGCTGGTAATTCTATTTTTTCCCAGCCAGACTCCCCTCTGAAACTTCATCTCCCTAGCCGCGTCTTCACTCCTTCCACCTTCTGCATGCTCTCACCTGACTCCTGAGTATTTCCAATCTTCTCTACCACGCCTCCTTTTACTGAGTCGCAATGCAGCAAATTTTCTCTGAGTTGCTAACCCGCACCAACCTGCAAACCTGCGCCATTCTCCTAAATTAATATTATGATGGTTCAACACCATTGTTAAATGCATATGGAATCTTGAATATAATTATTAAATGTTATAGTTCTAGCCTTCTTTAACTCGAGCCCATGCAATTCAATAATGAACATTTCTACACCATCTAGAAACCCTTAATTGTAAGCTCAAGGAATCTATTCATCATGAAAATGCTCAATTAGCGAATTTTCATAATCATTGAAGTTTAGGGTTTTAATTTTGGAAGCCCTGTTTTGAATTGTTTATGAAAATTAATTTATGTTTCCATAATACTCTTACCCCCATGCTTTGACCTTGTAGATATTTCACTATAACCATTTCATAAAAAAAATTCTGTGTCATTTTCAACCTTCATTACCCCAATTTCATTTTTTAGTAAAATTACTAATGTTTACACCTCAAATCCTTTAAAACTAAAATATGAATAAAGAGAATGAATCATTTTGATTCTCTAGAGTAGATTTGTCATTTGTTAATGTCAAAATTATTTTTAAAAACACTAAAATATTTAAAAAATGAAACCCCACTTAACTTAATATAAATACCTAATGCATGCATTCAATTGCTTGAACATAACTTTAGTATTTTGTTTGCTTTAAGTAAAACATTGAATTGAGCATGATGACATAGCTCGTGAAGAATGTTAGAATTGTCATACCAAGATATAGATTAGTAATGAATAAACAAATACTTAAGCCCTCGAGTTAGGTGACATGTGTGTGACCTACTTGCCCCAAACCAAATTAATTATTTTGTTAATTATTTTAAATTTAGTCGATGTCACTCACATATGGTTTAAACATAGTAGGTTGCATTGTGATCCCGGTATGCAAGAATGTTCAGTGCAATATTACCTTAGATTACATCCAAACATATTGTAATATAGTTAAAGGTTGAATTTGGTTACTTTTCTCTTTATGGGTTATAGTTGAACCCTAGACTATCTTCAATTTTAGTCAAAGACTTAAAACTATAAGGAATATTTACTATCCATGATGAAGTTAGTGTATGAACAAAAAACCTATAGTCAATATATATTAACTATTTTCTTGTTGATTGTAGGAAACAAAATTTAAGAAGCCATTTCCATTTGTGCATTCAAAGTTATACATATTTTTTGAAATACTAATACATTTAATTATTATCTTTGTAACTAAACCATTATAAATTTCAACAATTATGATATTTTTTTGATATTATATTACAATTCTACATTTTAGAATAAGAAATATTTTAAAATGACTCATTTTTCTACCATATAATCTTGTGTCTTTAATTGAGTAACTAAAATCCCTTGACAATGGCGTAATCAATCCAAAAGTTCATTTTTAATTCATGAACTTAGCATTTGTTCAGTAAAAAGCTACCTTAGATTTCTTCAGTGTTCCCAAATTTGTAAGAAATGTAAAATTGGAACTTCTATCTACTATAATTATTAATGTTGCACCATGAGTATCTTCAATTATACCAACATTACAAAGTAGGCACATGCAATCCAATATTGTTGGGTTGTTAAGCCATAGTTTTATCCTTATATCACCACATTTGTTGACCCATAGTTCCTGAATGTGCTAGATTTAGTCTATACTTGAGTAATGGCATTAACATCTACATAATGAACCTTTCAAGTAAACCTTTAAATTTTCAAGTAAATATGTTGACCAATATTATCTAAAAAAATTCCTTCTAAGCTATTTCCCCTCAAGAACAAACTTTCCAATTTTGGAAGCTTTGTTATTGAATTTAAGATAAATTTGTGCAAGTTGAAAAACATAATTTATTTCTCAACCTACACTTTTTCCCTAAAGTGTAGTTAGTACTTTTTAAGGTGATTAAAGAGAAAAACACCACAAATATTCCACTCATAGACCTTAGTTTTGCCTCAGATGCAATTTAAATATATATTTTATCTCATATATCACCATTGACTTCAATTGGATTATGTCAAAACTAGCATATTAAAAAGACTCAATAACCATTTGCAATCTAAATACTCTACAATAAGAAGAAAAAAATTATATTACCTTAATTCAACTTATAATCTCATATAATAAAGAGAACATTTTGTTTTCGCTTTTTCTACTTACACTAAAATATCATAACTATATATAAATGTTATACCCACTTCCTTGTTAACAAATATTTATAATGAACTCAATCTTTAACTTTGTAACATAAGCTAGTCAACAAAGAAGTAGTACATGTATCTGTGTGGTTTCATTGACTTGAAACAATACCACAACCCAAATAACTTTATTTTGTGCCTATAATTTAGTGCAATGTCATAAGTCTTGGACAATCATTTATGGCTTCTAGCTGCTATATATTTTAATTAAACATGCACTGTGTTATCCCTATTTTTAACCTTGAAAATGTTTGATCATTTTTCATAATTGTATTACAAAGTTCCCCTACCTATTGATTATGTATTTCCTATATTATATATTATTTTGGCAAGGTGAATTTTTTTTGGTTTGAATTTATATTTGCCTCTTCCTTTTCTTTTATTTGATTAAGTTCCAAATATCAAAACCTTTTTGTTTTTATACTTAGTCAAAATTGAGGTCTGAATGAAGTTCTGTTTTTCTCTATTTTGATCAAATTACTTATTGGACTAGAACTAAGCAAAATATTGATTGAATTTCTTTTCAAGTCTTCACAACCTTCATTTTACCAAAAATAAAGTTCCTTGGAACCTTTTTGGAACATAAGCAAGTGTTTGGAACATTGGTTCCTAACTAAGGAAATTCCATTGAAGCATCATCATCGTTTTATGTAATCATTTTATCAAAACAAGTGGTTCTAAGAAATCCTTCAATCTCCAAAGGTGTCCTAAGAACTAGGTAAGTTCTTGACGACATTGAAATCACTAAAATAGTTAAAAATCACAAATGAAAGAAGCTCACATCAATTTGAAGAATCGACCACTTCCCAACACCTCAAATTTAGTTGATATATTAGTTATAGAAACTAAGGTTAAGATTGATTATTCATTTTGGTGAATGGACATGTACCATGAATCTTCTAAGCTCTTCAAGTTTTAAAATACTAAAAAAGCATACAAAAATTCATAAATATTTTAAAAATAGAGAAGCATATGAAAAGTCACAATTCAAAATTTTAAATGGTTTTTATGGGTTTGGAAGAGTATTTAATGTCTTAAAAATCATAATTGAAGTAAAAAGGGATATAAATGAATAGTAAAGCTCCTATTTTATCCACAACTACCAACTACTATTCTTACAAGCTTTGTGACCAAGTGTGTGGTGCTAGCTTAGCCAAGAATGTTCCCTATCTACTTCAACTATTGGATCTCATATTCGCTTGGTCTACACATGAAAATAATGTATACATTTTATTCTCTCTTGCTCAACCCTAATTTTATTCATGAATTTTCATGCTCATTGAAATATCTAGTAAAATTACTCAATTGCTTCACCTCATATATTTGGATGGTCATTTGTAAACACTAGGGAATCTCTAGAAATTCTCATCCTCATTGGTAAATAGATTTGTCACTACTTTTAAAATCCTTGACTCACCCTTGAAGGCTAGTGGAAAATATAACAAATGTTGGATATGTTGTTATAGATTAACAACTTTCCTCTACTTAGAAATGGGTAGTTTCCTTGTATGATAAATTTTAAGGCTTTTTTTTGAGGTATGATTTTGACTAAAAAGCGGGAAATATACACTACTTAAATTAGGAAAAACAAGAAAAATAAAAACTATGAGCACAAATTCTCAAGCATATATAGTTTGTGGAAGGGAAAATAAAAAAATTATGAAATATATCCATCAAATGTTGCATAAACTTAGGAATAAAAATATTTAAATGAAATATTGAATAAAAAATCTAAAAAGACTATTCATATTCCACAAATTATTTATAAAAGGAATATATAAAAATATTATTATAAACTTAACAAAAGAAAAAGTTACAACCACATAATCAATGATGCAAAGTCTGTTGAAAATTTCAATCATTCAAAAATTTTGAGCACAAAGTCTCCTCTTCAATTCCTTTTACAAACATATGTGCCAATATTTTACAGTTGTGAGAAGATAAAAGAAAGTAACCCTATAGCAAATATGAAACTATAAAGAGAAAAATATTTAGTTCCCTTCCAAAAACATCCCCTTTCCTTCTTCCTTTCTACCTTATTGATGTAGAGTAGGGAGGAAAACATCCAAAAAACACAATTCAAGGTGTTTCAATCAATTTATCAATCACCAAAACCCTATCTTATCATTCTTTCAAAATTCTTGCTTTTCTCCTAATAGCATTGCAAACAAAGGTTTTTGTACACAACTTTCAAAATACACCTCAAACCCAGAAACCAAAAGGTTTTTAGACACCCATTACCCTCTTCTTTGACATATCTAAAAACCTAATATTCTTGTTTTGGAACAACACCTCTGAAAATAGATTGGTACGCTGGACAGGGGCTCAATTAGCCCACTTTTACAAAGCAACACCCACTTAAACTCTCTTCCAACCCAAAAAATCCATGGATAGTCCTTCACCAGGCCACAATACCTTTGAATCAACACATTTTAGGAATTGGAACACTCATTAATGCATCAAATTACAAAACCCTTGCTTAAGCCCTTTCCAAGCTTGAAACAATAAGGGTTTATTGGAAATCCACACTCTTGGCTTCTACTATGCCAACCAAGACCTTAAACACCTTATAATATGTCTTACTATGCTATCTAAACCTTCTCCAACCCTTTAACAATGTTGTTTCATCAAATTCTTGTTCCTAGCCATAAACTTTAAGCCAAAAATCAATGAAAATTCATCTAGAGCAGCATACAAACTCCTTCAATCGGCCTTCCCTGCTCCTAAAAAGCACAAAAATAGAAAACCTACTTATAAGGGAGGCATTCCACCATGTTAGAATCAATTTCACTGAGTGGAATGGCTTATAATCCCATTTCTACTCTTAAAACTTGAAAATTCTGAACTTCTAGCTGCCTACAACAAAATTACAATAAAATCTTTGTTTCTTGCTGAAATCAACTCACACAAAGCCCAAATTACTCTTAACACATATCTCTATCTATTTAAAAACACTTTTTGATCAAAACCAATCAGTACGAAATCGTACTACAACCTAGAGCAGCA
Organism: Sequoia sempervirens; assembly: GCA_007258455.2. NCBI lineage: Eukaryota > Viridiplantae > Streptophyta > Pinopsida > Cupressales > Cupressaceae > Sequoia > Sequoia sempervirens. The sequence goes on from VDFB02353493.1 coordinate 388,625,911, forward strand.
ACTTTTATCAGAAAACACAGAAAATTGAAGGTTTCTTTATTGCTTCTTCTACAAAATATTCAACCAAACCCTGAATTTGACCATACACATTGTATATATACCTTAAAAATCCAAAAACCAACTAAAAACCGACTCCAACTGAATTTTAAACTCCATATGACAGTTCGTCTTCTCCAATGTTGCATTTTTGCAACTTTACAATATTGCAATTTGGACAACTTTTGAAAACAACATCAACTTTTAGCAAAATGACCCCTAAATAACTTATAACACTAAATATGGTTTATTATGACCTTATTGAACTCAAAATACTCAAAACAACCTAAACTCAACCAAATGACCTTACTTGACCAAATTTGCACAAAAATGACCTTGGTGCCCCTGCACCACTTATATAGCATCACAAATGAAATAGTTTATTGACTTGTATCTTCTTCTTGTAAAAGAAAAAGGAAAATAAGTTTTATTATTTTTGCTTATGTTTTATTAAAAAAAAAAAAATTTACTTTATGATAACAAAAAGGTACCTTTGTCAAATAAAATATAGATTAATCAATTTTGAGCCTCTTTTTATTTTGAGACATCTTAGTGTTGTGAATGCCACCTTTGTGAGTAGATGGACCAAGGTCTACTCTTTTGATATTAAAATTAACGTTTGATGCTTCTTCTTCAATCTTCTTCATAATTGGTTTTGCAATTTCAATATATTGATGGCAATTTCAATCATCATTCTAGATATTTTCTAAATTTTCTCTGATTGATGAGTATCTTCTAACTATTTTTCTCTAGCGTCAAAATCAAAATCTATTAATTGAGAATGATTTCTCTTCTTTTATATTATTTTCCATTCATGAAGGAGAAAATAATTATAATTGGGCATTAGGATCCAAAGGAGGGAGAGTGACCTTTATATTGAAATCAATAAAAAAATATCTATTGCTTGCTATAAAGGAGAAGGAGGATGAAAATATAGAGTTGGTGATGCCAGAGGAGGAAGAGGGCGTGAAGCTAGATTAACTTTTTGTTGCTCCTGTAAAAGGTCTTGAGTATCTTCATCACTTATTTGTACATTTAAGGGGGTTTTCTTATCTCCAATTTCTTCCTTGTTCCTTTATCTTCTACTTCACATTGGGCTTTCAATTTTGCAATTTTATCTAGATTTTCATCATCATAATTTCCTTTAGAACTGGATCTAGATATCCAGAAGTATAAGTGATGATGAGAGGTAACTATGAAGAGGATGTTGTAGTTTTTTTTGTCCCCTCAATGCCTAATCTTGTGGCAGAGGTCTAGATTTAGTACATTCTACAATTTTTGCATTCAACCATTTCTTGCTCCTCTTTAGCACAAACATAGATCTTTCTCTTATATCAGTGACATATTTTTCTAAACATTTAATTTGAGGGAGTGATTATGACTAAATAGAGGGATAGGCTTCATCAACTAACTATTTACCATTGTATACCATGTTAGGAACATCCCACTCTAACTTGATTGATCGATTTCTAATCTCATCTAATCCCTTCTCCTAACTTCAAATCCACTAACACAATCTTCCCAATAGTCTTCTTGTAATGCTAAGATTTGGAAGTGGAATGAAAGAAAACTAGAATGTAAACTTCCTATCCAAACTAAGAAAAACCTCTAGATAGATCTCAATGTGTGAGTGCAAACAAAATAAACAACATCAAAAACCAAATTCAGATGTTTTGATTAGATTAAAACTGGAAGGGTCAATACCCATAACAAAACAACCATAGAGGTAAAGGTGGCTCACAAAAAAGTGAGACCACAAAAACAAGACTCACAAGAAGTGAGCTAGGGAGGAACAAACCAAAAACTTATTCTTTTGACTGGAGCATAGAACCAGTAGAACAACTCATAGACTTATGCTTTTGATCGAAGCATTGAACCAAAAGACCAACTAGAAGAACATAGGCATCAAAAATAAAGGAAACCTTCTTGAAACAGACCACCCCACATAAATAGGGGAAACCCAACGAGAGCCAGTAGCTTAAAACACTGTACCTAGGCCCAGAACCGTTGTGCTACAACTCCAAATGTTTGACACTGAACACAAAATAAACCAAAGGGAAAAAGTAATCCCTTTCCACAAGAACCCCTTAAAAGAAAACTCGAGCTCCACCTCCATAGGAGAACACTCCACCTCAAAAGGAGGAGCATAGAATGGATCTCCACCTCAATAGAAGAACTAGTCAAAGCATACTGCAAAGGAGAAAATAAACCAGAAGAAGGGACAAGAACAACACCCTTGATCTTCACAAGATGTTGGGTTTGCATGATAGGCATGGAAAACACCCTAGCCAAAAGAAACAAAACTAGGACAACCCCATCCCTCAAGAGCATGACCTTAGAAGCCAACTGAGCAGTCTAAACAACTAAGGCTTTCAGGACCATCCCTCCAAAACACCTTTGCCGCAAAAGGCTAGTAGCAGGCTGAAACTAACATCCAAGCATAAAAATCACATTAAGGACTGTGCCAAATGTCACATATCTTGCATCAAGCAAGAGGAGCACAACATCCCCTTGAGAAGACACACTACCAAAAAAACCATGTGCACCATAGGCAGGTCAACAAGGGAAACCCCCTAAGAGACCCAAAAAGAGGAACACCTTCTCATAGGCGACAGTGAACAAGGAATCTAGAGTCAAAAGAGGTCTGTCAATAATATTGTACGAAAAATAGTCCACAAGACCCTCATGGTCAACCAAAACCTAAGTAGACACATTGCTAGAAAAAATACTCTTACCATCACAAGAATAGGGCAAGCTTGAACCAAATTCAAATGTTACCATAGCCTCTATTGTTGAACTATTTACTCCTTGAATAGTGATATGTGAATGCTCCTTTGCTTGAAGATACCAATTTGACAACATATACCTAGCATAAGTGATAATTGATATGGAATGAAGGATAGAGTGCCTAAATTTATAGACTTTTGGAAGGGGGGATGAATGGTCAAGTTTTGATTATGAGATCAATGATGGAGAGTGGTTGAGAGGAACTCCCTAGGATCAAGGAGAGGAGAAAGGGTGGAGATGGGGGTTGTTAGATTGTGAATGTCTAAGATGAACTTGCTAAATTTAGTAAGTAGTTGTGAGCATGGGGGAAATAAGGGACATGTGCACCTAAGAAGGCTATAACTTTGGGTCATGTTGATAGAATAAGGGTACCATAAGAACAAGTGTTATTAGGTCCCCTATATTCTTGTAATGTGTTGAGAGAGTAATGGGACCATAAGGACAATTTTTCTTAGATGCCCTTTATTATTGGAATGTGTTGAGGGAATATAGGCTTAATTAAATAATATTACTATTCAATTATTTTAGCCACATGTGAGATAGAAAATAGGTGGAATATGTATTTATTTATTTGTGAGGAGATTAAAATAGGTGATTAACTAAACAATATGATTATTTAATTAAGTTATGGACTTTAAGCAAAGGGGACTAGATTAGGTGATGATATTGGTCGATTAGAACTAGGTGATGGGGAGTAGGCACAGGGAATATTTTAGCTATCTACACTTCTAAATTAGAACCATGATCATAAGATGTTCTAATGTATAAATTATTTTTGACATTATTATTGCTATCATAAGGTATCCTAGTTGTGAAGTGATGAAAATTGAACTTGGATAGTATTTATCCATATTAAATGAGTATTTGTAACGGATTTGGAAGTGTAGTAGGTTAAATTGACAGGGAAAGGATATCCTTCATTTTTCTTTTCATTATGATTATTTCTTACAATAGAAAGAGAATAAAGAGAGAAATAGACAAGTGAAAAATGGTCAAGATTTTTATGTTGACAAGTTTGGGAGTTCACAAACTTGTTGAAAGTGTGACATGGTTCACAAAAGGCCAAAAACTATAACATAACAAGCAACACGATAGTTTTTAATGAAGTTTAAAAATGTTGATGAGGTATGAAGGGAAATACCCAAAAAATTACACACCAATTCATTCCAATATGCCTTACCTACCCTTAGGATGCCAAGAATGTAGCAGATGGCCTTCATCTACAAGATTATCCTTGCACAATACAAGCCCTCCATTTTTAAGAGAGATTCATTTGTGATCATGAATTTCAAGATCAAATAGTTGTTGCATTCAGTTTCTAGATACCATGGTTTCCTTGTATTTTCCATGGTTATTTCTAGGCTAGATTTGCTAGAGATGTTATAATTATAGGGTATCTGTCAAAACACCCAACTCAAATATATGTGAAGGTGAGGAATTGCAAGAACATACAACCAACCTTATTGACTAACACCCATGCCTCACTTGATACCCTTCTCTTATCAAGCTCTCTACCAAACATACATAGGTATGCAGTGAAGAAGGCATCATTGACCCTCCTGAAATGTTGGATACTTTTCTTTAGGGTCAATTGAGAGTAATACTAATAAACGAGAATGTGCCTTCTATCACCTTCTGACGACAACCCTGGAAAGTTCCACATGAAAGCAACAACATAGACTAGGTATGAAGTCATATAGAACTTCAATGAAGTGGAGACCTTTGAAAGATGATCATAGATGACATCACTTATCTGCTTTCCCCAAAATATTTGTTGTTGTCTCTTCCTTATGACATGAATATAAAGGTACATTCACTCCTGAAAAGTGGAAGAAGTGGGCAATCCCTTAATCCTTTTGAGAAGTGTGATCAAGTCATTTACCTATACGTATTGGTCATTTACCTATGGATTAAGGGAAGTGTGGTTCAAGATGTAGAAGAAAAGATAGTTGAGAAGCTAGATGCAATCCCTTAATCCTAAAATTCCCCACCTTCACAATAAGTTGATCAACTTCAGGCAAGCCTAATAGATGTACTAAGTAACAAGAGAAATGAAGTTGTTGTAGAAGAAGCTAAAACAAGACAACAAGATTTAGAGAGGGTTGGTGTATCTATTTCTCATGAAGGAAGGGCCAAATTATCTCAATATTAGGCACAAGAACTCAAAATCAAACCAAAAAAAAAAAATTCTAATGTGGAAAGATGAAGAAGAAATAAAGAGGATGGAGAAAGAAATGAAAGTAAAGATAACAAAAATATTGGAAGAATTGAAGAATACTAAAATAATTAAAGATCAAGCTCCTCTGGATACTTTAGATATGCCTAATTTTCCTACTCATGACATAGATTCACTAGTTCTTGAGGGAAATGTGACTGAAGGTGATGAGATAGATGAAAAAGATAAGCAAAATGAAGAGATTGCTCCTTCAGTGAATACCGGTGCACAGTGTACAGGAGACCAAGGTAAAGTGAGTGTCCCTACTTTGAGGAACACTGTATCTAGTGAAGGACATAACTTTCCCCCTCTAGAGAGTTTAGGAAATGATGAACAAAAGAAAGGGGACAATTCTAAAAAGTTCTGGATGTAGAAAAAAATATAGTTGAGAAGAAAAATGCTTTTGCGGATATTGGTCAAGGGTCTTCAAATTATTTCAAGGACCTACTAGGGATGCAAATGTAGTTTCAACCTGTGGTAACTGTTGAAAATTGAGGTGTTTATGTAGCTTAATACTTTGTAAAACTTTATATTGCTAATCTAAATATGTATTCTTTGTTACAGATTCTTTTTGGGTGATTATTTGATTAATTCATTTTATCATTTGTAGAATGAAGACAAAAGGTTGTAGAAGAATTAGACAGAATATTAGAAGATACACAACATATACCGTGGAGAAACCCTTTCAGGAAAAAACTCCACCAAGAATCAATGTATTATTTAATCTCAGAATAATATTACAATAATTCCAATCCTTGCTTGAGATGCTTCTTTTTCCTTCAACAAATCTTCTTCACAACCTGCAATACAAACTGATACTAACTCTCTTCAACTTGCTTGAGATAAATAGGCAATAATCAACCTTGTAAACTCCAAAGAGTTACAATTACAAAGCTCAAAGCTTATCACCAAAAACCTACGCCTATCTCTTGCAAGTAGAGTTCTACCATGAAGAACAATGTCAAATCAACTCCATCCACTTGGGTGTCCCAAATTGAATTCATAACTCAACCTTTATTCCAAAGATATCTTCAAAGCTTATCCTCAAAGTAGGCGCCCAAGAATGGGCCCACTTAACTCAGCCTTCTAAAATATCTTAGCATGCAAAAGTGTTAACTCCAAGAAGCCAACTTGGGTGCCCAAGGTGGGTCCAATTCATTCTTTGTTAACTGAAGCATATCTCTCCACCATTCATGCAAGAATGGTCATCCCTTGTTAACTAAAAGTAGTCAGTTGTTATCTGTCATGCAACTCAAATCATTAGTCATGCATTCCAAGTTAACTAAATTCAACTAGCATTCAACTAAAACTAACTGAAGATAATTGAACCATAACTGAACTGAACTGAACTTCATGCATGTAAACATCAATCTCTAACCTTTAGGATCTTTACATGCATTACAAAAGTGTTATATTTTTCTCCAAACAATTAACTAAACTCAAGGTGAGTTCCACCTTCCATGTGGGCGCTCCATGTGCCCCTATTATTTAGGAACTCATATTGGATGCCCTCACATGCTCCTACCATTTATAATTAATTACAAATTTCAATTAACATGATTATTTCATTCAATATTAATCTCTTTCTAATCATAGTGTTGGGGAACACTTTCCAAGGACTTGGGAGATACATGAAATAAATAATGTTTAGGATTGCAATTAAATGACATCCTATTTCCAACATTCTCCCACTTGACATTATACATTGCAATTATTTTAAACAAGGAATAATTATAAATCAAGTACAGGACTTAAGGCCAATGGCCTTCCTGCACCAACTAATCAATCCATGCCAACATCAAATGCAACCTACATAATCATGAAGCTCCAAGAAAATGATTAAAACCAAGAGAACTTATTTGTAGGAACTGGTTTCATAAGATAATCTGTAACACTAATTAAAGTGTCAACTTTCTCAATTAATACCTTCCCACTCTCAACCATTTATCATACAAAGTGATACTAAATATCAACATGCTTAGTACAAGCATGATACATAGGATTTTTGGCTAAACACATAGCACTCTGACTATCACATTCAATTTTAACTTACTTGCAATTAAAACCAATACCTTTCCCAAGTCTTTGTAACCAAACTGCCTCTTCGGAGGCATGTGTAACCGCTGAGTGTGGTGAACTCACATTCAACCAAGGTGTAGGCTCCTTGGTCTTTTCTGTTGAAAAAGCTTTTCTTGCTAGTAACCATTCCAACACATGTCTCTTACCATAAGAGAACTCAAGCCTCACTTATTTCTCCAAGTATCCACGAGGATCTGTAACCAACCAATCCTTGCCAAACTCCAAATGCAACATAGCACTATCATGAAGTAATCAAGCAAATGATTAATGTACCCAATACATAAGAGAACTACACAAGATCAATGCCAAAGCTCCAATCTTGAACATAAACATGACATCCATGATCTAACCATCTCCTCCTAGGAGATCACATGCACCATAACATACATCCTGGTCTCAAGAGAACATGTAATATGCCAAACTCTAATCTAGAATCAAGAGTAAACCATGACATAATAGCAACCACTCTAAACCAAGAAAAAAAAAACATATCCCCAATCATATGAAGATAACCTTACCAATGATGCATCCACATCACTGACAACAACTCCCACTGAACCGTGGTACCGATTCATACATGGCATCGTGACTACCATCCTCTCCATGAAGATCACTCTGAAACATGAAGCAAAGAGTTATCTCAAACAATATTAGCTAAAATAACCAATGCATCATTACTATCATATGAGGATTCCTCTGTAGAAGAATCAAAATTCTCTTTCTTGTTCTTACAATCCTTCTTCACATGTCCTAGTTTCCCATAGTTCCAACAAATTACCTTACTCTTACCAAGGGTTTTAGACCGTCCTTTGGATTTACCCTTTCCTTCCTTGTCTCCCTTAGGTTCCTTTTTCACAGGCCTACCTTTTACAAACAAGGCATCTTGGATTCCCTCTTTAGACATCCTCCTCATCTCCTATGATAGAAGAGTAGGAATTATATTTTCCATCTTAGGATTTGCACCACTACCACTAATAGCAACAATTAGATTTTCCAAAGACTCTAGTAAAGAACAAAGTAACAAAATGCATTTATCTTCATCTTCTAGCTTTACATCTACAAATGCTAACTAACTTAGAATCAAATTAAAAGCATTCAAATGACTTGCAATAGAGTCACCATCTTTCATCTTTAAAGAATACAACTATCTTTTCAGATACAACTTATTAGTAAGAATTTTAGTTTGATAAATATCACCTATTCTCTTCCACAATTTATATGCAGTAGTTTCTTCTGAAACATTCAAGAGAACAACATCAACAAGACATAATCTTATGCTCCCTCTTGCCTTCTTATCAAGCTTAGCCCAATCCTCATCTGGCATCGTTGTAGGTGACTTTGTCTCATTACCAATAGCTAACCACTAATCTCTCTCTTCAAGGAGATCCTCCATTTTTTATTTCCACATCTCATAATTAGATCCAATGAACATTTTAATATCTAAACGAGAATTCATTGTAACAAACATATTTTCCAAAATCAGCAGTAACAAAAATAATAAAAGCTCCCACTACAACCAAAAAACCTCCAATCTTTTAAGAGAAAGGCGTCCCAATACTCTACCCAACCTCAGCTCTGATACCAAATGTTGAAAATTGAGGTGTTTATGTAGCTTAATACTTTGTAAAACTTTATGATTGCTGATCTAAATATGTATTCTTTGTTACAGATTCTTTATGGGCAATTATCTGATTAATTCATTTTATCATTTGTAGAATGAAGACAAAAGGTTGTAGAAGAATTAAACAAAATATTAGAAGATACACAACATATACCGTGGAAAAACTCTTTCAGCAAAAAACTCTACCAAGAATCAATGTATTATTTAATCTCAGAATAAGATTACAATAATTCCAATCCTTGCTTGAGATGCTTCTTTTGCCTTCAACAAATCTTCTTCACAACCTGCAATACAAATTGATACTAACTCTCTTCAACTTGCTTGAGATAAATAGGCAATAATCAACCTTGTAAACTCCAAAGAGTTACAATTACAAAGCTTAAAGCTTATCACCAAAAACCCACACCTATCTCTTGCAAGTAGAGTTCTATCATGAAGAACAATGTCAAATCAACTCCTTTATCCATTTGGGCATCCCAAACTGAAGTCATAACTCAACCTTTATTCCGAAGATATCTTCAAAGCTTATCCTCAAAGTAGGTTCCCAAGAATGGGCCCACTTAACTCAGCCTTCTGAAATATCTTAGCATGCAAAAGTGTTAACTCCAAGAAGCCAACTTGGGTGCCCAAGGTGGGTCCAAGTCATTCTCTATTAACTGAAACATATCTCTCCACCATTCATGCAAGAATGGTCATCCCCTATTAACTGAAAGTAGTCAGCTATTATTTGTCGTGCAACTCAAGTCATTAGTCATGCATTCCAAGTTAATTGAAGTCAACTAGCATTCAACTAAAACTAACTAAAGATAACTGAACCATAATTGAACTGAACTAAAGTAAATTGAACTGAACTAAACTAAACTAAACCGAACTGAACTAAACTAAACTAAATTGAATTGAATTGAAATTCATGTATGTAAACATCAATCCCTAACTTCTAGGATCTTTACATGCATTACAGAAGTGTTATCTTTTTCTCCAAATAATTAACTAAACTCAAGGTGAGTTCAACCTTCCATGTGGGCTCCCCATGTGCCTCTATTATTTAGGAACTCATATTGGATGCCCTCACATGCTCCTAACATTTATAATTAATTACAAATGTCAATTAACATGATTATTTCATTCAATATTAATCTCTTTCTAATCCTAGTGTTGGGGAACACTTTCCAAGGACTTGGGAGATACATGAAATAAATAATGTTTAGGATTGCAATTAAATGGCATCCTATTTCCAACATAACACCCCAGCTTTTGTAGATTCCCACTAACGAAGGACGATTTGATTTCATCATTGAGTCAATTTTTTGGTTTGAGAACACTTGTAAATGGTTATAGGGCACTTAATATTGTCAATATGAGTTGTAAAAAAAGGAACACATCTTGTAAAGAGTAGGAAGGGTTTGTTAACACACATATCCATGCATTATTACGTCTCCATGGAATTTTGTAATGATTTAGGGGAATGTATAGTTGTAACTATGTGTTTTCTCTCACCATATTTGTTGGTACAATTGTAATAGATGTTAGAAGAAGATTGATAGTAATTCATTTGTTGCATATGGGTTATTAAAATTCTAAGGTGGATTATTAAGTATTTCCATTACATATTATATAATATTTGATTGTCATGCAAACGGATCTAGTTATGTTGATACTTTTCTTAATGGTATCTCTCTCCTCTTTATTATTCATTAATTTGTTTCCAAATGGAGTAGGCACTAATCTACATCGGTGAAGTATCAATCATATATCATTTAAACAACCTTCATCCTTGTTAGAATTAGGAATAGATTAAGTTTAATTCAGGGTATGCATGTTGTTCCCAATTCATTATTATAAATTAGGGAATAATCTTAAGCAAACCTAAAATGTTAAGCCTTTCTTGAATCATATCATGAATGTTTGCACCTTGCCATTATGTATGAGATAATAAATAAAGACATCTTAAGGGGTTATACCATTATTATCATATATAAGTGTATGTGCAAGGTGTTAAATCATCTCTATAAGAGGTCTTATGTAGCTAGTTAGTCTTTGACCTAATAAAAAATGTGCCTACTTGTGTGTTGAATGTGAATCATTAGGTTGAGTAAGGGAGGAGTTACAACTCAAATTTATTTTCTCACCATACGATATTTGGAGGATAATTCTTACTAGGCTTATTCTCCCCCTTTATCTCTCACTTTTATTTTAGATTTTTTTTATTACACTAGTTGGATTGGGTTAAGCTTAGAATTGATTTAGGTTTAAATTTTATATTGCATGCATGTGTTTTATATAAATAATGAATCATGTTTAAACTTTGCAAGCCTAAATTTTGAACTTACTATGTATTGGTGATTGAAGTTGGAATTTTGTAGAATTTGTTGAGATTGAAAAATGTCCTAAATGATATCATACACTCGAATTGGGTATACTAACATCATTTCCTCTTGAAACCCATCCTCTTTTCGCTTAATTAATTAAATTAGCCTACCTAGTTAATTAATGGCATCATTTTCACCTATTAACCTAATTTATCAAATCATGTTAATTCACCCCCTTTTGTGCTAACATTTCGTCTCATTAAATTAAATTAATCAAACTATTTAATTTAATACCCTAAATCTTCTTATTTAATTAAATAACTCTAAGTTATTTAATTAAATGTCATTCCACCTTTCCCCATTCATTAAATCATTTCATTTAATGAATATCATCTAATTCTTCTAATTCCCCTAATTGTATAATTAATATTGTTTAATTATCAATTAAATCTAATTCCCACCCCACTTGCAAAGGAATATTCCTCCTTTGCACATTCCTCCAAAAGGAATATTCCTTCCCCTTTTGCAAAATTTAATTTAGTTTTAATTAACTAAATTATTATTTTCCCTAACCCATGAGAATATTCCAAAGAATATTCTCTCTCCTCACTCATTTGAAAAAGGAGAATATTCCTTTTCCTCGACAAACTTACTTAGCTTCTTGAGCAAGTTAACTTGTGACCTCTTGTGCAAGTTAATTTGTGACCTTTTGAACAAGTTGAAAGTGTGTTTGTGTTGGGGGAATGTGAACCCTTGATTAAATCTCATCTTGTATTCTCACCTATTGATGAGAATCCATGATCCATGCCTCTTCTTTCTTTCATCCTTGACTGTTGATTGATTTTTTTGATCTCATCCATTGATCTCTTTTTACCTATTCTATAAATAGAGTTTGCCTCTATTGAATAGGGATCCATCTTTCAGAGCAAAATTATGCTGTTGAAATCACTCACACTCACACTCATATTTAGCACACATTTAACACCTTTTAACTCATTTTAGTTGCATTAATTAGTTTTAAGCTTCCATTAATGACTCCCATGATCACATAATGCATCTATTTAGCTTATTTAATTAATTGGGGTTTGGATCTTTTAGATTATAATTCATTTAGCATTAGCTTAACATTTGTATATCTTTATCATTTAGCATAAAATCATGTTTAATTAGCTTGCATCATGCCCATTTAGATTAAAATCATGTTTACATACACATCTCACAATCGTTCCATCAATTTTCTTCAATAAAACTAACTCGAACAAGCTCATTTATCCATGGGATTGGGAAATGGTTGCCATTCCACATCAACGCGACACCACTCCCACAATGGGATAAGTTTCAAATGGATTAGAGTATAAATTTGAATGCTTTCGTAGTTTAGAATACTTAGTTTTGATAAATGTTTAGTTTAACTTTCATTTGAATGATCTTGTTGAGATTTGACGTTAGTGGCTTTGTTATGCTTTGATTCTTCATGGATCAAGCATAATTAGCCCATGCTAATCCGTCCAATCATAGAATTATATGCACTTTTGTGCATCTAATGAACACTTTCTTGATTAAAAATAGTAAATTGTAGTTTCCCCTAGGATTCCACTAGAGCCTCTTGAATGTAATAATCAAAATGATCACCTATTGGGTTAATTGAGTGATCATAAAATCACACATAAAAACCTTGGAGATCATGTTGTTATAAGCTAGGAACACATTTGTTTGTCATATGTATGTGTAAAAGCATACATCAACACAACTAATAGTCAATAAGGTTGGTTGTATGTATGGATTCATGAGCCACAATGACCCCCTCCAAGATGGATCTCCTAGGAGTAAAATCAATCCACTCCTCTGAGATGATACTCTCCAAAACCACCTTTAATCTATTTTCCATTACCTATGTCACTATCTCATATGTGGTGTTGCATAGAGAGATGGGATTGAATTCATTAAACATCTCTATTTTGGATTTTTTGGGATTAGAGATGCAAATGTATTGTTAAAGTTATCTAATATTATTGTCTCATTCCTAGATTCCTCCATTTCCTGGGTTAGATCTTTTCCAATTATATGCCAGAATGTTTGAAAAAAGCTCACAGGGAACCTATCTAGACTAGGAGTCTTATCCTTTCCTAGTTGAAAGGTAGTTTTCCTTCATCCTTTCATACTTGTCTATAGAGACTTATGTTTTGATTTGCAAATATTAAATTTGGAATGAACTTTAAGATTGCCTCTCTTTTTGGTGATGCCCCTATTGGCACCTTGTTCAAGAGTGTATTGAAGTATTTGACCACTTCCTCATTTATCCCCTTCTTAGTTTGAATTTTAACACCTTTTGAGTTTGAGATTTCTATGATTCTATTCCCACACCTATCAAGGACTTAGTTGAAATTTAGAAAGATTTGGTGTTCCTGTCCCTCTCCTTTAGCCATGTTTCTCTTGATTTTTGCCTCAAAAAAGTTTCCTCCCTTTCCAATATCTCCGAATAGTCTTGTATCATATTTTTCTTTTTCCTTGTTGCTCCTTATAACTTAGTCATTTAATTCTTTAATTTATTCCTCCAAATGAATATTCTCTTCAAAGATGTTCTTGAAGTGTTTTTTTTCCACTCTACAAGTTGCATCTTCACATGTCTGAATTTCCTTAAAAGTTAGAACATTTTGAAGCCACCATTTCTTAGCATGAATTCCCACCACTCAACCATTCTCCCTCCCATCTCCTTATCTCTTAAACACATATTATCAAACTTGAAGGGACATCTTAATGACTACGGTAGTGCCATATAATCACATAGAATCAAATCAAGTCCTTTGTGAGTGGGAATATGTAGAAGCTGGGGTGTAACCACAAGTTGAAACTAAATTTGTATCCCTAGTAGGTCCTTGAAAGAATTTGAAGACCATTGACCAATATCCATAGAAGCATCTTGCTTCTCAACTATCTTTGCATACCAATTGGGTTGTCCAAGTGGAAATTCAACATTACTAGGTAGTGATCTGACCTAGTCATAGTGAGAATTGTTGTCTCATGTTGTTGGTATAGTTTCCCAACCACCAACCGACATAAATCTATCAATACTTTTTTCTATGTAGGAAAAACCTTTCCTCCTATTTGTTTAGGTAAAAGCTCCATTTTTTGGCACAAAATCCTTCAATCCATTATCACTCACAGAACTTTGGAAATCCATATGCTCCTGGGATATTTTGAATGAACCCCTTTTTTCTCCATGCTATTCAGGGTTGCATTGAAGTCTCCCCCCAAAATAATTTTCCTCTCCATTAGAATTTGTATTATATCTGCTAATTGAGCCCACATCTATATTTTTCCCTTTGTTTGAGTCGGCCCACATACACTTATTAAATATATTTCTTCAGCTAGCCACTGCGTTCTGACCCTAACCACATGTTAGGATAGAATCGATGTCATTGGTTCTACTGCTATTCTACTTGGATTTTGAATAATTCCTAGCCCACTAGATGCACCTTGGGTTGACTCAAACATGTCCTCCATTGCCTCCAATTAGCCATTAAAATAATTGCTTCCTGCTGTGTTAATTTTTTCTTGTAATAATATTATGTTTGTTCTTGTTTGATCAATCCAACACTTGATCGTGCACCTTTTTTTAGGGGAATTAATGCCCCTAACATTCCACATTATAGACTTCATGGTGACCTAGGAAGGGTTACACCCTTCCTCAAGACCTAAGTTTCATTTTCCCTTTTGTATTTCCTACAATATCTAACCTTTCCTTGTTGGTTTTCCTACCTCTCTGCCCTTTCTCACCCAATCTCAGTTTACTTATTTTGGACTGAGACTTCTTTGGTTCTTTCTTCTAGTATGTCCTCTCCCTCTTCAAATTTACTTTCTCTGTCTTGATTTGAGTCTATGTTTGTCCCTCCAATAAGTTCTTCTAGTTGCAAGGTAGCCCTACTCAGGGTCATATTTTCTTCTTCCATTATCTTAAATCCTTCATCAAGTAGTATTTTTAACTCTTTGTTCCTTTCTTCTACCTA
The DNA here is from genome assembly GCA_007258455.2 of Sequoia sempervirens. Classification (NCBI taxonomy): domain Eukaryota; kingdom Viridiplantae; phylum Streptophyta; class Pinopsida; order Cupressales; family Cupressaceae; genus Sequoia; species Sequoia sempervirens. Next base: position 388,640,965 of record VDFB02353493.1, read on the forward strand.
CTCCTGCATGTTGATTACCTCTTTATCACTTTCAACTTCTTGATGCCTCGTTACCTTCCTCATTATTCTATTATATTAGAATTTGCTTATTCTCCCCACTTTTCAAAATGATTCCCTTCCTTGGATCTGGGCTTTCATGTCCATGCAAAACCTCACCATGACCGCCAAGTTCCTACCTATCATTTGTCTTTGCTTTCTCATTATTTTATTTATGACATTCAGATCTATATTTCTCCTCTTCTTTTCCTTCTTAATTTTCTACTACCTTTTAGCTTACTTCTCTATCCATTTCCTGCAAAGGGTTTTACTTCCTTAAGTAATCTTGACCCAAGTGCCCTTTTGATCATCACTTATTTTGCATATTACCATTTGATCTTCTATTTCAATCTTTTGTCTCCATAATCCACTGTCTGATCTGATTTCTATCTCATCCGATAAGGGAGGTGTGGGCTTAGTGTATATGTAGATCCTTGCATACATTCTATAAGTTCTATCTTCTAAGTTTTTATTCGATCTCACGAAAATCCCTAATTTATCCCTTATAGATTTTAGGGTTTCTAGATCCTAGTATTCCAAAGGAAAATTGTAAATCCTTATCCAAATCAGAATATCCTCAATCATCTGCCTTAAGGGATTGAAATTTGGCTCCCAATCCTTAATATAAAATCCAGTTCCTTCTATTAAATATGACCCATCATTCAATATTTTATGCTTTATTGGCCCTGTTAGAGATTCAACCAAAAAGAAACCATTCAAGAGCGATTTCAAAGTTACATCCTTCCCCTATTTTAGATCACACCATCACCTTAATTTACTCATTGTTGGACATTCTCCTTCCCATTTGAAGAAGAAAGCTACTTCCTTCATTATTGCTATTGACTTCTCTAGGCTATCATTTTTCAAAAGGAGAGAAATGCATCTACCTAAAGAATTAGGCTTAAGAGGAATTTTATTCATACTTGATGCTAATCTTTCTCCACCCACTAATGATCATTCATTCCTTCTGTTTCTTATCTTGATGGACCCATTTTGCTGCCTAGGGTTCCAATTTCACCAATTATTATCAAATCCTATTTGATATCCTGATAGCCCCATTCTTCCCTTGTTCCCTTGGAAATGCCTTTGTTTCCATCGCTTATCCGTTCGCTTGTTTGTCACATTTCCAAATTGCCCATTTATTTCATACTTCTCAAATATCTTGGCCATATCCTCTTACTATCTTGATTTCACTTCCTCCACGACACCCACCATTGTTTCTTCCAATCACCGCTATCCCTATTTTTCCTAGCTACCATACCTCCTTCGCCAAAATCTTTGGACGTTGCTCTGTGATCAAAAAGATGTTTCGATTTGTCCCACATTCTCCATCTGTTGTCTCCATGGGTATCGATGTATCTTCTAGAGTGAACCCTACCACCCATTAGAGTTTTGTACCCTTCATTATCATATGCTTTGTGATGCCAGTCCTTGACCGCTCCTTTCCTATCCTGTATTTGCTCACCTCATGATTCTTGGGCTGCAACTCACCTTGACTCCCCAATCACCCATTCTAGATTCACCCATTCTAGATTCGCCTAATCTGCCCACAGACCTACTCCTCACACCATCTCTAATTTAAATGGACATAACTTTATATAATTATCTTTTACAAGTATATTATTTTGATGAGAATTACTTAATTGGTTATCACCAATTGTATAGTAAATTAATTATATATTAATATTTTTTACAAAGTCTACATACAAGTTTTTAACAAATAAAAATAATAAAAAAGATTATCAATAATTTGATTTGCTAATATCTTTAAGCTGTTGTTTATTTATTTTTAGTTGTTATTCCAACTTTCATATAAAACGAGAATAAAATGTAATTATTGTAGTATTTATATGGAGAATTTTTTTTATAGATCGATCTTGCTATCCATTGCAACCTCAAGCTTATAATTTAATAGTTTGTAGGTTGCTTTTAGTGCTCTATAATGTATTAATGACAATGACAATTAAAATATATATGTTTGTTAATTTACAAAGTTAAAATATGTACATTTAGTGCTCTATAATGTATTTATGACAATGACAATTAAAATATATATGTTCGATAGTTTACGAAGTTCAAATATGTACACATCTATACGTTCAATTATTAGTGTGACAATTTCAAATTTAATTGAAATGCATAATGTTTAAACTACAAATTATGAAATACAAATTAATTGTGAATTTATGTTGATAATTAATAAATGTATTATACAAAATTTGATTATATTTTATTAAATTTACCATTCAAATTATATTATATTGTTTAGTTAGAGGTTTGTATTATTTTCCTTCTCACTCCTAAAGCTTGAGCAATAAGTTTTTAAAAATTCTTTAACTCTATGCTGGTAAATTCTTTAACTGTATGGTCCCATGGGGGGGCTTGGGCTTCTATTTTCATGGATCAAGCAGTCTCATGGAGCAAAAAAAATTATGCTACAGGATTAATTGGAATCTCCTCCTAAAAAATAGCAGCCCCTACCTTTTAGGACTGCAAATTTCAGCGGGTGAAATTGAGGTGGAGCTAGAAATTGCCTCTACAGCTTAGGAATTTTTTCTGCCATATCACTTTGAATTTTAAATTCCTAAAAAGAACTAAAAAATGAGAGAATTTTTATTTGTTTATTAATTTTTATCAAAATACTCCACTTCATCCCTTGAATTTTGGAGCTCAAACTTTTAAGCTGAATTGCAAAATTGAATTCATGGGACCACCATCTTTAAAATATTCCTAAAAAATCTCAGCAGCACCGCTGAAATTTTTTAGGAAGCCCCCTCCATGGGACCGTACCCTAAGGGAAGTCTTTAATTAAAAAAAATAAATATAAATAAATCACAAGAAACATACGCAAAAAAAAAATCTGTGCCAATGGAGTCATCTAAAATCTCATCCGGTCCTCCGGCCCACACTGTAGTGGTTGAAGAAGAAGACGAAAACGTGAAACAACTCAGCGACTGTGCTCAACTATATTTAAACTTGCAGGTATTAAACCTAATTTAAATTAAAGAAAGCTGAATTCCATTAATTTTGATTTGCTTTAAATCAAATTGAATTCCCTCGACCTGTTTTGCTTGAAGAAAATGGTCGTTATTTATTGTTTGCAGGAGTGTTTGGTTAGAACTAACAGAGATTGGAGAGCTTGCCAAGCAGGTATGCTGCATTTCTGATTACTGCTTTAGAAATTTAATTTAATCATATTAATTTGAGAACCCTTAGGAAAAATGTTTGAAGCAGGGAAAAGAGCAAAGGCCGAATTTGTATTTTGCTCGTTTTTTATTTTATTTATTTTTAATATTGGATGATCTGGTTTGGAATCCACTTACAATGCAAAGTACGTGTAAGCTTGAGGCTTGTAGTAGATTCGCAGACTAATATTATGTAAAAGGAAAAGGGATAGTAGGTATTTTCTATGGGCTATAGTGCCATTTGTCTACTTTTCTTTAAAAAACTGTTTTTGCCAATTCAAACAAATAAATGAATATTCATCAAAATTTTATGGAAGTTCTACATGGTTTGCTGAAATTTACAAATAGTTTTCGTAAACCTTATTTTTGTTCTTCAAAATCAGCCTGAAATGCATATATTACTTATTTTTCAAGATGCAAAGTTTCGCTTGTTGTACTACACTTATAGAAAATTTCGATCCCATCAAAGTTTTGCCAGTAATGGTCATATTTTATTTTTAATCTATCGGAAAATTTCCCATGGTATCTCTTCCATCAAAGTCATCTCTGTGATTGTCTGTTTGGGGTATGCCAGAACCAGAGTTACATGCTCTATTTTACCCAATTTGAATGCCTAACAATTTTCCGTGGGATTTGAACCATAGGCTTCGACAATAGCCAGATTTTGAAGAGGCATTTTATCCAATTTGAGCACTCGTCAGATTTGGATGAGGTATTTACCCAGTTTGAATGCTACACATTGTTTGATGAGTTTTTTTAACCCAATTTGAATGCTTCTCATTATTTGATGAGTGCTTTTAAATTTTTAATCCAATTCGTCCACTACCTAGAGTTGGATGAGGTATTATACCCAATTTAAACACTTAAGATGTCTCCTAAACATTTGAGCATTAACATATTTCCCAAAGATTTGAAATGGCTTACACTTAAGATGTCTCCTTAGGATTTGAATATTTAAGATGTCTCCTAAGGATTTGAATACCTAGGGCTTTTTCATCAATACTGAATGAGGTTGTGCCATTTGGCACCGGTGTTGAATATGGGGTGGTTGATTATCTGAACTCTTAACATTTCTTCTGAGGATTTGAACGTTTTACATGTTCTCAGGAGAGGTTTGAAGCCAGGATCACAATGAATGCCTCAATGTTTACTATTTAATCCCACCACTTTAGATGTTATATTTATCTAGTCTTCATTTTTTCACCACCTGGTTTGGTTTCTTTTTTTATTCACTCAGACTTAGGCAAGAGTTCCATGGAAGGGACCATTGCTGCTATTATTTTTCCATAGATTTTCCATGCAATCTCTTTCGTTAAAGAGTTGCAAAATGAATGGATTTGTTCCTTTATAATGCAGATCAGATACTGCTTAGGAAGAAGATTTAAGGCAGGTTGGGGTTGATTGTTAGAGATTTGAGATTTTTCTTTCATAATGGCAGCTTCATGTAATATAATTTTTTTGCCTCACTTTCTTTGGAATTATGTAGTGATAGTTATTTATGCAGGCTTCAAAAAATGCTGCATGAGAGCAGAGAATTTGATGTACCATACAGCCGTTTCCCTGTAAAACATACATTTTTTTATGAGTACCTGCTGGGAAAACTGCAGTAGTCTCCGCTCTATGCTTTCCCCCCTCCATGGGACCACTATGTAAAAAGGACCATCAGATTAGTCTGGTCTCTGAGTTGAGGTCGTACAATCTGAGGTTTTTATATTAGCTTCCATTAAAAGTATTTGTTAGAAAGAATGAACAATTAGAATGGTTGTATTCCAGTTAGAGCACACCCAAAATTTCTAAGCAGCCAAGCTGTCAACTCAAGTTTATAAGTGGGGGTTGACAATTGAGTCTTGCTCTATTTCTTTTGAAAAAAAATCGTGGATGTCCTAATTAGCCTTTCTTTGGATGTGTCCTTATTAGTGTAAATTAATGTTCAAACCTTAAGCCTCACCATCTCAATATAAAAAGAAAACTGCATTAACTAGTTGTTCAATATCTATTGATTCATGTGTTGTATTAGTAGCTTGAAGAGATTTCTAAGATGTAATGTGAAGGCGTCATGTTTTAGGTTGACGAATGTAAATATCCTATCCTAGCTCTGTAGAGGATGCATTGGTTGGTAGGAGTGTTTTTTGGTATAGCACATTTTCCCTTAGTATTATGGTATTGGCAAAGCATAACTAATACTAGCTCAACAATGTTTCATGCCATCTCTTAGCTATAGTTTGTCCCGCATAGATGACGTGAAGCATAGGGACCAGACCACATATCCTAGGCAACTTTGGTGTAATAGGTGCCATTTCAACTGCATGCTCACGCTAAGTGATGCATTCTCTTGCATGCATTTTTTGTAAACATCCAATGAAAAATGTTATTACTACATTATGGTGTCAAAGAGGCCTTGGTTCACTAGTGATCTTGATGGAGATTCTTGACCCCACCTTTGGTCTGGTTCTCGCTACAGTTTTCCCCACCTAAATGATATGAAACAAAGGGATTTGTTTGGGAGTAAGTCTTGGGTAACTTTGGCAAAATAGCAACCCCTTAAGCTTGGGATCTAAGTTGAAGTATACCATGCTAAGCAACACATAATCTTGAGGTGTGTTTCTTGAAATATCCAAGAAAAAACTAAAAAGTCTTAGTAGGAACCAAACTTATGCATTTTAAAACAATTGAAGACAGTACAATGTTCAAAGGGCTTCAAATTGGAGGTATCTTCAGATTAACAAGGATTCAATTTTGAAATAGGGAAAGGAGTTTTGAACTCTTTTCATGATCTCACTTTGCTATTTCTCCAGTAGATGAGTGAAGATCCTTAAGAGTGAAAACAAATCAAAGAAAAAAACCGTTTTTGAAAAGTTTGCAGAAGGCATAATATCAGGGGCTTTTAAAGTAACATGTTATCTCTTCCAATTAATATTTACTAGTCCAAGCTTGATTTGAGATTTAGCAGGTGTGATTTCAAGTAATGCGGTTTGCTTTCCACAACACAAAAGCTTTCAATCCGTGTAAAGGTAATCAAGTTTTAGTATTATATTCTATCAAATCACATTTCTAAACAAAGGGATTAGTTCAAGGAAGAGAGCAAGATTAATCAACTCATTGGCTAATGGCACGGTAGGAGGAGGCAGTCAAAGTGTATGAAGGACTAAGAGGGGCCAATGGCATGTGTACTGATATTATATCAGGCTCGATTTTATACTGGGTTTGTGCTAGCTATAGCAAATGTAGGGTGATCCCTAAACTGCAGAGTTTAAATGATAGAAGCATAGAAGACATAGTAAAGAATAGAAAATAAATATATAAACACATTTTGAGACTGTAGAATGCAGCATTTGTAATAGCAGTATTTTGGCAATAAATTTTTTATTCTTGTTTTCATTTTTCAACCAAGGAGAAAAGCCAGTCCTTCATAAACTGATTATTAATTATACTAAATGTAAAATAAAATATGAGACTGAATAGTTTCTAAGCCTTAAGAGTACCTTTTTTTTGAATTGTATGTATGAGTGGTTTTGTGTAGGTGGTGTGTGAGGGTCTAATCTTTAGTCAAATGCAGCGCCTGACTGCTAGTGCAATTCTTAAGCCCCGAGTCTTATCCATAGCCTCTTAAGAAAACTGTTTCTTATCCTTTGGATTGTTTGAAATCCTTCCTATTTAGGTTTGATTTTGAATATTTGACACTCTTAGTGTTATGATTTTGTTACCAGTCTAAATATCCTTTATTGAATTTGGATTTTAAGATTTCTATTCTAACAGACTTGTTTTTAATATTGCGTAATAGTTAACAAGGTCACAATATGATGACCGAAAGGTCAAAACTGTCATATTACTACTAACAAAAGTAGACTAGGTCAGAATTAGACCACCCAGAATCCAAAGAGAACATTTAAATCTTGGGGTTGCACAAACTCACACTATAAATAAATATCAAGATAGGATCAAAACAAAAAAATTGAAACAGAGATCAGTTGAGGAGTTTGTTGATGTGTTTCTGTGAATAGATATTTTCTTTTTCAATTTCTTCATTGGTTTTCATTTTTTTCAGCTCATCTCTTGCATGACACAGATGTTTAGCCAATGGATTACCAACTTCTTTATCACAACAGCAAAAGCTCGAATTCTGATGCAAAAAGTCGATTTCTGATCCAGATGATAGAGTGGCATTACTTCTCACTCTTTTCCTTCCAGAACATTCTTTGTAATGTCCCCTTTTAATCTGCAGCACTGTGTGTGTGTTCTGTCATCAGTTGGGTAGGAAGTGAATGTTCTATCATCAGTTAGATGGGAAGTGAATGTTCTGTCAGCAATTGTTTAGTGATTGGTCTGTTAGCATAGGAGCAGCATGGTTGGGACTGTAGTTACTTTCTGTTAGTTAAGACTGTTGTAGACTGGAATTCAGGTGGATGTGTCGGTTAACTCCCCACTTTGAGGAGCTAGATTTGTCAGTTAACTTGGCCAGTTACTGCCAACTTTTGAAGCATGTCATGCCTTTTGATTGAGGTGCTGCGAAAGGAGAGTTCGAGCTATATAATGTGCTGGGCAGAGGAGAAGGGATACACTTGAAATTTGATAAAACAAAAAATATTTCTTTTCCCTGGGCTGAATGGTGTATTTCAGCAGCTGTGGCTTGGAGATAAAACCCTTCAGGTACAAAGATCAGGTTTTTTGAGGATGGAAAGTTGGAAACCCTTAAGCAGCAGATTGGCATTCAGACTGATATCTGGAATACCGGTAGCGTCTACGCGTGAAGGCATGTGTAGTAAGCTGTATTAGTTTGATGAATATCTATTTGCTTATTAGTGTTTTGAAGAAATATAATTTTTTTTTTTTGCTGTAGTATTTATGGGTTTGTTATTTTGTATGCTTTTAGTTCAGGTCATTACAGTCTGACAAAGCAGTTGGATATGCCCCTAGGCACATGTACCACTGTACCCGATATGGATACGGGTACAATATGATGTGGATACGTGTTAGATACTGTACCCATGCGTGCCCAGAAAACCCTGATCCAGCTGTGCCAAATATTATGTGATTTAATTTTTTGAAAATTTGATGTGAATCTTCCTAAACTTAATTTCAAAAAACTTCAATAGCGCATTTAAATTTTTTTTTTTTTTACAAACAAAACCTACACCAAATGAGGAAGACAAATGAAATGTTTTTCTATTTCAGCTTTTAATGTTTTAAGCAGCGTTGGGCAGCTACTTTGAGCACAACACGCTATTGAAGACAATTCAAATTGTAGCCTTAACGGCTATTTGAATTGAGATGATATAAAATGAAGAGGCGCTTCATTTACTCATGATCATACATTATTTTTGTGGCCAACTTGTGAAGATGCAATCTTATCTTAAGTCAAAGTTATTTAATATTCGGTTATTAATTATTCACTGAGGCCGACTCTTCTTGATAATCGTACCTTTCCTTGTTTGAGTCATGCTCCTGATGGCTGACTTTGTATTATGAAGAGGTGTGTCTCTTCCATTGATTTGTATTTATATGAGTTCATTCCATGCACTTCAGGTGTGTCAATATCATTCATTCCATATTCAAGAGCGATTATCCATCTACAGCAGTGCATCATTTTATCAAGGAGAGTTCGAGTTCTTGCATCAAGTGTGATGCTGTAAAGTGCCATAAGATTGGCATCATTGTAAAGAGATCATTGTTGTTGATATTTCAATATATAAGTGATATATTGTTGCTGGGTTTTTCTCCCTCAAGTGGAGGGTTTTCCCAGGGTATCTGCTGTGTTTTGTGTAATTATTTTGAATTAAATCTTTGCTCTTTAATCTGATCACTAAAAACAACATCAGCGACCCATTTTTCTGGGTCATCTTCCAGCAAACTGTACTATTTTTTTTGGTGTTTTAGTTTTTACAGATTTTAAAAAATTAACTGTTTATAATTCTATATTTATATTATGTTTTTTTTTTTAATTTTTTAATTTTTAGACTGCAGGAATCGGTTGGGTATCCGTCCCCCTATAAACTACAGTGCGCCTGGTAAACTTTTTTCACGTGACCAGTGGCGCTAGTGTGACACGCCCTCTGGTACCACGGGGACAGTGTGGAGACTAGACCTCGTAACCTCTTGCCTGCAACAGGATGCTTTAGCCAATTGAGCTAGGCCCACCACCCCTTTATATTATGTTGTTTAAACATTAGAGATATATATATTTATAAAAATTTAGTCTTTAAATATAAATAAAATTTATTTTTATATATCCAATTGTTTATTCTTTACTAAATTATTAATATTTAAATTTTAATATTATTTTAATTTGTATTTGCTTATTTTATTATAATTTTTAATTTTTAATTAAGATTTAAAAAATTAAATGCAAAAGTGAATTTTTTATTTTTTAAGTTTAGATTATTATTGTTTTTTTTTTGTAACCAAGAGGTGTTTAGTTCTAATCCTATATATAACCCGAGACCATGAGGAGCCATATATATTTTTAGATTATTATTGTTATTTTAGTTCTTTATATATATATATATATTTTTATCTGTAAGAAGCTGTGGACATGGGGTCCACTCCCATATAGAAAATAGTGAAAATGATAATCGCATCAGCCCATAAATAAGGGTACAAACAAGGTCCCCAAAGGGGGACAATTCGAACAAAAGGATTACTGTTGCCACTTGCCACTCACAGTAACATAACCTATTCTAATTGAAGCACAAACTCCTACATCTAAGCAAGAGGCTAAACATTACCGTACATCCGAAAGCTTGTGAAAAGGAAATCATTTTTCCAGCTTTTCTCCCTTTTTGGAGGACCTCAAAGTCATCTGAGGTGGAGGAATATATTTCTTTCTCTTTACTTTTGGCTAGCCTTGATCTTGTGAATGATTGTTTTCTTCTGATTTCCTTCATAGCCCGGATCATTTGAGGATGCCAATGTAGCTTGGAGTGAGAGAGTGCTTGTAGCTCCCGAGTTCTTGGATCTCGTAGCCAAAGTGGGAGAGTCCGAAGATTGTTTTATTGCCGTTTCAGAGGTGACAATAGGTGAGGTCCCCTGCGAGTCTTTTGTCCTTTTCAACGAATCGCTCAACTGGAGTAATTTTTGCAGTGCCTTTGGCTCTAGAGAAATCTTGTTGACCACCTCCTCATCTTGTTTCCTGGCAACATTGAAGGAGATATATTCTGTTTGGGGGAAGAATCCTTCCACCAAGAAGCCTCCCGATTTGGCTGGGGCTTGACAATTGGGCATTCAGCAGCAACGTGCCCAGTTTGATAACATCTCCTGCACCTTAAAATTAGACCTTCACAATCCAAAGGATGTTTCCAGCTTTGGCCATTGGCCTTCAAGATAATTTCTGCTGGAAGATCCTTGGAGATATCTAGTTCTACCAAAATCCTAGCATAAGTTGTGTGGATCAATTTTTTTGAGTTGTCATCCGTATACACAAAATTTCCCATGGAGTTTCGAATTGCTGCAAAACATGATTCAAACCAGTAGTGAAGAGGGAGATTTGGGACAGGAACCCAGATTGGCAAAACGGAAAATGATTCAATAGATAGGTCAAATTCTAGATGCCAAGATTTCAGTTGTAGCAAGTTTTCTTCCCACAGCCACACATAATTCAGAATGGTATTTTTGTCTTTGTTATAGTCAAAAACCACTATGAAAAAACACCTTGTGCTAGGGTAAATTCCTAAATTTCCTTCCATTAGAGGAAGCCAAGATTTTGAAATCCAATCATGAAGATTTGGAAGATTGGGCTAGAGATGGCTGAATCTTCCAATTAAACCATTCTTTGAAAAGAATTTTTCATTTTCACACAGCTCCTTCGTCAAAGTGGCATCAAAGTTCAACGATAGGGGTTTAGTCGAGCACTGAACAATTCACCTATTGCCTATATAATTCTTTAGTTTTTGCATTGAGCCCAGAGGGGAAGAAAAATCAAATTTAGCTGCCTTCAAAAAAGAGGTTTTATTCACCGTCGACCCCTGTCCGGGAGGCAAATCTCTGAGCTCTAGATCTGGATGCAAATGATTTACTGAATGTGCCAAATATGACCCCATTTGGCCGTTACCCACAACCTTCCCATCATGGTCAAACAAATTATCAAGGAGGGGAGGAGACGACTTCTTTTCCCCCAAACTATTGCGAGAGGCATCAGATGCAAATAAAGAAGTTGTGTGGGCTGAAACTCTCGTCAAACGATTTAAAACGCTCCGTGAGTCCACAACCATGGCGTCCGTCGCAACAAATGCCTGGCCGGGGAAGCACTAGAGGAGGCATCACCATTCATAGCGGCGATGTGCAAAGCAATCTTAGGGTTTAATGCGATCGGCAGATTCGGTGAAATTGGCATGTTCAACAGTTCCTGTTAATATCACGATATGTCCTAAATTTTAAATTTTTAATATATTTAGATATTTTTCTTTTTAAGTTATATTTAAGTTTTACTTTATTTTATTTTAATTTAGATTTAAATGATATTATTGTTAATTTAATTATAGGTCGTGGTTTGTATATTGTAAATTGTTAAATCAACTTATAATTATATATGTAGCAATTATGTGTATTGCTTTTAGAGTAATGAAAATCGCCTCTAATAACTTAGTGTTTTTTATGGATGTCATATCCAGCTGTATCCATATTAGGGGTCTTCAAAAATGGCCGTATCGGTATCCGATACTGCATTCATATTTGTATCCGTATCTGTGTCCATGAAACTTTGTTCGATGGTGATAGCTGACTAGTTGTTCTCCATATACCTAAGACCTTCAGCTGAGGGAAAGGAATATCCTACTATGAAAGCCTCTCTCTATACATCTTTTGGATAGGAAAGAAAACATATTTTTATAGGGAAACTTGGGGATGTGTCCCCCCACTAAAATAGCCCGTCCTTGTCCTCGAGACGTCTTGGGTATAGAGGGACGGCTGGGGGACAGTCCCCTGGCATCCCCCTTTTTTTTAAAAAACTTGGGACATGTCCCTGAAACGGGGAAACAGTCAATGGGAAAAAGGGGATGATTGACCGTCTTGGGGACGGCCAGGGGATGCCTGGGACGTCCCCCGACCATCCCAAGGACAACTGGTCGTCCCCTGCGTCACCAAAAAAAACACACATAGTAGTATTTTTTTGTAGACTCAGTATCGATCACGTAAAAAAATATACTTATATGTTATGTCCAAAATTAATATCACAACATGATTTCTCCATTTGTGTATACAAAATATGTTCACCTAAAAAGCAAAAAGATGTGTGATGAACCGGTGCTGTCCAAAAATTCTACATGTAACAAAAAAGTGTCTTCACATTGTGGTTTCTTTGAGAACTGGATATCCCAATATCTGACATAAGAAGTTATAAAAAGGTGTACTGCTGTTACAACAAGAATATAAATAATAACAATAGTAGTGATTATTTGAATATGATTTCTGGATTCGATTGTGTAGCTATTTTCTGTCATCAATGTTTCGAATCACACTATGTGATCCATCATCAGGATGAGAGAGAGCTGAAGGAGAAAATGAATTGTTGCAAACCAAGATCAGTTAAAAAAGAGAGATAGAGGAGAGAAGGAAGGAGGTACACGGTTCAAGGATTGAGGATGACTAGGACAAAGAAAAAAGGGGAACACAAGAAAAAAGAAAAGGCAATGAGAAAAACTGGTTGGAAGGGCCAAAGGAAACAAAGATTAGATAAAAGAAAAAATAAATGGGGGAAACTCAAAAATCTAATAAAAAAAGAGCAAGATGCAAATAACAAGAGAGAATATCAAATTAAACTTATTAATAAGAATTAATTCTTCTAATAAGAAAATATTAATAAGAAATAATCTTATAAATGATATTAATCTTATAATAAGATTAACCTTATAAACTTAAACAAAGAACTAAAAAATACAAGATCAAAGCTTTTAATCTTAATAAGAATAGGAAACAAGGGAATAATAGAATGATCATTATTACTATTAAGAAGTAATCTTATTAATATTTCTTTTTTTCATTAAACTAATGCTTTTGAATTAATTATTGTTCATTCTATTATTCCCTTGTTTCCTATTCTTATTAAGATTAAAAGCTTTGATCTTGTATTTTTTAGTTCTTTGTTTAAGTTTATAAGGTTAATCTTATTATAAGATTAATATCATTTATAAGATTATTTCTTATTAATATTATCTTATTAGAAGAATTAATTCTTATTAATAAGTTTAATTTGATATTCTCTCTTGTTATTTGCATCTTGCTCTTTTGTTATTAGATTTTTTAGTTTCCTCCATTTATTTTTTCTTTTATCTAATCTTTGTTTCCTTTGGCCCTTTCAACCAATTTTTCTCATTGCCTTTTCTTTTTTCTTGTGTTCCCCCTTTTTTTGCTTTGTCCTTCTCTCCTCTATCTCTCTTTTTTAACTGATCTTGGTCTGCAACAATTCATTTTCTCCTTCAGCTCTTTCTCATCTTGATGATGGATCATGTAGTGTGATTCGAAACGTTGATGACAAAAAATAGCAACACAATCGAATCCAGAAATCATATTCAAATAATCTAAATGGATTGTGGAAACTTGATATCTTTAATAGTAGTGATGATAAATGTACTGCTATTATAGTGGGACTAAATCCTCGATTGCTAGAATGTGCCACATTTTTTGGTAAACTTTTTGTTAATTAGAAACATGTAAATTACATTGTGTGATAATAACCAAAGTTAGAAAAGTCCTATGAAGCGCAATTCTGAAACCTGTAGCAAAGTTAGTGCCAGAGAGGAGGACGATGGTACATGATGCCACAGACTTTAGCCCATGGTCATGCTTTTGGTGCCAATAATGCCTCATAAACCACTTCTTTCTCATTGTTGTTAGACATGTAAGATTATCAATGTACACCCAGCATATAATGAGAAACATAAACACCATACACAAAATGAGATGTTATTGTATTACAATGGAAGAGAATCTAAAACTAGTGGGATATGCAACTTTCTCAGATTATTGACACGCACGTCCAACATATAGTTAAGGTTCTCTAATGTATATTATACATGCCTTATCCATGTTTTCATATAAATATTTAAAATTTCCCTATATATTTAAAATTTTCCCTATATTTTATATAGCCGTCTCCCTGCCATCCCCAAATTTGGCCTCAAAATCCAGAAACTTAGGGACTCGTTCCGCCGTCCCTTGCCGTCCTCGTCCTAGAAACTTGGGGTAACACCGTATTTTTATGAGGAAATAGTATCCTCTTCCATTGTGAAAGACAACTTGTTCCTCTCCATGGAATGAATAAACTTGTTAATGTTCCATTTGCAAAGTCCCCAATGAAGTTTCTCATCAGGCTTCATAAATTTCTTACAGATGAACAAAGTGGGGATTATTTTGCTCCAAAACCTCCTTTTGCTTGGGGTTTTTCTGTTCATGATTCTCACCACCTTTCCCACCACTTCTCTGATAGTCTACTTCCATTGCCTTGGTATTGTCACCCAATTGAAGAAAGTGAAGCCATTGTGATGGTTACATAAAAAGAAGGCTCTCTTTAAAGACTTGAAAAGTAACCTGCACCCAATTTCACAGTCTCTCCTACCACATATCCCCCGCATCCAGCTCCTGCGGGTGGCCCCCCAGCTTCCACACAATCTACCCCTCCATAACCTTTATGAATGACATCTTCAGACCAAATATCCTCATAATGATAATCTTTGGACTGCAAAGTATCTATAATTGTAGGTATCAAAAATCCTGTTAGAGTAAAAGTACTATCATGTTTGGGATCACATCCAATCTGTAACACTTTTTCACCACGTCTAGCTTCCATTGCCTTGGTATTGTCACCCAATTGAAGAAAGTGAAGCCATTGTGATGGTTACATAAAAAGAAGGCTCTCTTTAAAGACTTGAAAAGTAACTTACATTTTTGGTGCACAGAAGAGGAAAGCCACTTTCTTCCTGGATTGACATGCAAGAAGACTTTGAAGATCTCCACTGCTTGCTCCAATCACTGCTGGTGATGCACTTCTAGCAAATAACCTGCTTCTACTTTGGTGCTATGAAAGCTTGGTGGGCTTTGTTTTGTGTTTTGATCTGGAAGTTTGAAACAAGTAGTCAGGCTCCATAGAATGCATTTGTGTCTTTTAAATTTTTTTTTAATTGGTTGTGATGTTTACCCCCCCTAATTTTTTCTTCAAATACCCTTTTAGCAGATTTGGAGTTAGCCGTAGAGTGAGTTGCTTCACTGCAAAAATGTTTTGCAATCACAAATTTGCAGACAGAAATGTTTTGCAATTGCAAATTTGCAGATAAATTTTTTCTGGTATTGCAAGAACCATGTGGATAAATTCTTTTTATCCTTGGTTGGAAATATTTCAGCCATGAAATAATTTGCCCCAAATTTTCCCAGAGCCAAATCATCTTCCATGGAATGGAATTTTGACGGGCCTGTGGCAATTTGAACAAGAGAAAAGTGAGGGCCAAATTCACCAATGCTTGCAAGAGGGCGAGGGTTAAGTTTGCCGATACTTGTAAGAGAGCAAGTAAAGTACATCCCTACTTTGTGGTGGATTTATCAATGTCAAACATGACTTGGTCATGATGCTAAATTGATATTTTGGTCATAAATTCTTCTGTCACTGCTTTAGATTTTGTGCTGGTGGCCGCCTTTTGTACAACACCAGTTTGCACCTTTTGCTGTTGGGGATATGATTTTACTTCTAGTTTGCTTCAATGAATTTCAACCCTGAACTCAAACAATCTTGGTGTTGAACCTAAACACTGGGCACGGAACCTTCATACCAGTGCTTTTAACTTTTCAACATAATCGGTAATGGGAATTTGAATTCTGTGGTTACTCTACGAGAGGAAACTCATCAGGCAATTTAAGTAGCAGCTGCACATATGTTGTGTGTCTGTATCTTTTTGTTTCTCCTGTAAAAATGAAAGAAATGATTTGTGAATGCTTGATGGAACTGTTCTGCAGAGGGATTCTTTTGATTAACAGCTTTGCATTATTTTCATTTCGTGATGAGTTTAACTCAAAAGCAAATAAACCTCAAAAATGTAATTCTTTGAGATTCATCATGTCTAACAACTTTTGATCCCAGTACCAAAGCAATATATAAACAACATAATCAGAAACAAACAATATTGTGTTCTTAATTCCTGATTTTATATCTAGCAACACAACTATTTATAAATGAGAAATAGTTCTGTTTGGGTATGAATAATCATCATTGCTTTGATGTTAGACAGACGTCAAATTATTGAAAGCCTGCCATGAAAGGAAGAGCTTGCAGTAGGGTCCTTGGATGGTCTGGGCATATGAAAGAGAGGCCTTATTAAGTAAAATGTATGTCTCCATCAATATTCTTACAGGGAAGCAAGTGATTTACTGACGGACTGTGATCTGTTCGAATCTTATACACTCAAATCCAGTTCTTGGATATGCCATGTTTACAACTATGTGATTTTGGCAGGTTTCTGTTGCTGAGTGTTAATAAAATTGATAGTCTAATTTGTATATATTCACTATTGTATACAGGGTTTAGATGTGGATCTTCTCCATTTCTGTGACGAAAATTCGAGAGTGATTTCATTTATGCATTTTCAAATCATAAATAAGAATTGTTTCTTGCAATATATAACTCATTGATTGTTACAACACAATATATACTAATTGTTAAAACTTGAAATGGAACAATATGTGCTTTGTTTTATTTTAAAATTTTATGCCTCTGACATACGCTTCTTTTTTAATGTCTGAAGACAAATAGCTGGGTATTTATTTTTTGGGTAAACAGAGCTGATAAAAGACATGAAAGAAGAGTTTTTATTGCTGTGCGGTTAAAACTTAAATCGAAGTCAATTTTGAAAGCTTATCATGAAAGGAAGAACCTGGAGTCGTATCCTCTGATGGTTCAGATGTGAAAACTAGGCCTGACTGAGTAAGATTTACATAGCCAAGGAATCAACTTACTGACAAAATGTGATTTATTTGAATCTTCACTCTCAATAATAGTTCATGGATATGCCTCGATTACCTTTATTTGGTTATGGCAGTGGTGCTGAATGCTCACGAAGTTGATTGTTAAATTTGCATGTGTTCATGTTGTCTAAAATTGCATCAAGTATTGTTTCTTGTGATCAAGAAATACTTGAATTTTACAACACAATGTCAAATAATGATTAACTGGAAAGAAATATTTCAATTTTTAGTTTATAACTCCAAAGAAGAATAGATGTTATTTATTCTTCCAATAAACACCACACAGTGCAACTATACATAATTATACATAATATTAGAATTTCTGTGTAAAGATAAGTGGATTATACATAATTTGTTTTATATTTTTTTGATAGGTTAATTGAAGGTTCTATAGGGGCCCTTGCCCAAAAGATATATGCAAAGTACAATAAGGGCTGGATAAACTGGAAAAAGGCATGAAAGCATCACCATACCTAGAATATTAATATGGCCAAGACAGTAACCCTGGTGAAAAGACAAAACCCAACAACAAAAAAATTGACAAAAAAAATCTACAAAATGCAGCCCCGATAAAGAGAGATTATCAACTTGCAGTATTAACTCCTTAGACTCCACCTTATGACAGGATCCAAGAAAGAGCGTGGGTAGCATGGGAGACACCACTCTTCAAAATAGTTGGTAGATGGAAATTTCTAAACCCTGATCGTTGACGATGACATGGAGATTATCCATGTGTAGGGATATTTTTTTTTAATTTTTAAAGGAGGGTAAAAATTTATTAGATCATCAGAATAAAGATACAAACAAGAAAAAGAATCACCAACAAATCTAGACAAGGGAGCCAAGGCCCTGCCAACAACACCTCAACATCACAACCATAGGAGATCCATACCCCCCAACAATCAACCACTGCAACCCACTAATCAGCCATATCCTCTAGAATCAACCTATCTAAGATTTGGGCTTGATCTTGAGATAATTGCTCTCCTTTGTCAACCTTCCAATCCCCCAATTGCTTAGAGGTTCATTTAGCCAAGCAATCAACCACACCGTTCGACTCCCTCAAAATGTGGACAAAGGAAATTCTATCCATCTAATCGCTCAATCAAAGAATCTGTCGAACCATCGAAGCTAGTTGTCATTTGACTCCATCCAACTTCTGATCATTCGGCATAGTAACCACAATCTGAGAATCAAACTCACACACAATCCTATGCCAGCCTAGAGCACAAGCCCTTTCAACAACTACGAGGATAGCAAGACCTTCCATCAAATTGTTAGTATGATGCCCTTTATACATGGAGAAGAAGAAAAGGACAACACCTGAATTGTTCCTCCCAACTCCTCCAACTCCAACATGCCCAGGGTTTCCCTTGGAAGAACCATTGGTGTTAATCTTCTTAACTCCACTAGGAGGTGAAGATCATCTCCCATCTCTCTATGTTTTCCTTTTGGAATGGCAACTCCCCTTCATCATTGGATATCTTGTACCGTTCTTATAAAAACCCAACCGCTTCATCAACTCTTCCTCTCTTGCCTCCACGGGTAAAGATACCTCACATTTTGCATGCACCATCTCATGAATCATGCCCATAATTCACTGCCAAAGCTATTGAACCACTAGTCTCTTCCCTTGAAAGATTATGCGGTTCCTTTCCAGTCATAACTACCATAGGATAAATGTGGGACCAAGGCTCCATGCCACTTGAAGAGAGAAGACCTTTGTTGGTGGCCTCCACAAACTCCTTCAAAACTCAACCATAGAAGAAGAATGAACTCATGCCTATTTCTAGACTCCCCACCATAAGTGCCAAATGTCTCTAGAAAATGAACACTAAAAAAACAAATGAGAGGAGCATTCCTCACTATCACTACAAAAAACACAAATAGACAAACCTTGGAAACCTCTCTTTCAGAGGTTATCCTAGGTAAGACACCTATTCTAAGCTACCAAGCAAATGAAGAAGTTGCATTTAGGCCAAGCAAACTTGTTCTGAACATTCTTCAACCAAGTGACTTCTACCCCTCCATCCTGATATCCAGAGGCCATTGAATATACCCCCCTAGGATCTGGACTCCAGGTAAGAGTGTCACTCCCCCTCAACTAACTAACTCCCCCTCAACTAACTACAAACTTTGTCTGCCAAAATCCTTCTTAAGTCTTCAGATCCTCAATAGAGCCCCTTAGAGGCCACTTTAACAGATCCTTCCCTCTATAAACCACCTCTAGCCCCAAATTTTGAGATACTTTATAATCCTCCACCCGGATCCACTTGACCTCTATGAGATAGTTGTAAAGGTCTTGTAAATGAGGAACATGGACAATATAGTGGGAAATCCATCCCAAGAGTCAAACTAGAAAAAAACCTCAAATCCCTTGTTACATATCCAAAATAGGCCCTGTTTAATTAAACTAGCACCCCTTTTAAGAGTGTCCCAAATCATAAAACCCTTACCCATTAGACAAGTTCTTGATACATCCTCATAGGCCACTCCCCTCAGATACTTAACGGTGAGGATCTTGGTGTTAGTTTTAGACCATAAATGAAGATAAGCAGCAATACAAGATAATGAACAACAGAACACAACAACAACCATGGGAAAACCTCGAGGGAGAAAAACCCAACCATAGATATATCTCTTATATTTGAATGAAAAGAGCAAAAATCTACTTTACAACTTGGCCTAAACACAAGGCCGATCTGATGTAATGAGAGATAGCACCTCTCCTAGGTGCGAATATACAAATAATATAATTTCTCCTTGATATCGATCAACTTGATGCAAAATGTTGATCTTTTGCAAATATGCGAACTCCTCCTTGAAGTGCAAATTTATTTTAAAATGAATTGAATTGACAAATGAATTAGAATCGCCTTGTATATATACAAATCAAGACGACTTTTCATTTAGGGTTGGCCTCTTTCACAAAACAAGGTGACTTTTTATTTTGGGTCGGCCTCATAAAATAAATTAATATTTATAGCAAGTCTGACTTGCTTTTGCATTTATTTATTTATTATTTATTATTTTAATTCGAGTGAAGGATATCACCCGTCGCTATAACATCAACACTCACTCTTAGCTAGGGAGGAATCCTTCCAGATATCCATGTCATGGAGTCTCTCAACATGACATCCATAATGGCTACACCCATTTGTGGAAATGAGTTCATCACAGAGTCTCTCAATGTGATATTGTCATGGAGTCACTCAACATGATGTCCACCATGGCTACTCCCATGTGTGGAAAGAAACATGTGCACAAGTGCCCATCACAGAGTCTCTCAACGTGATGTCGTCATGGAGTCTCTCAACATGACGTCCACCATGGCTACTCCCATGTGTGGAAAAACACAAGTACAAAGGTTTCATCACAGAGTCTCTCAACGTGATGTCGTCATGGAGTCACTCAACATGACATCCACCATGGTTACTCCCATGTGTGGAAAGAACCACATCTCCATCTCAGAGATGGACGAGGGTTTTCACCTCATATTTCTCTGTCTCAGAGAAATAAGCATTATAGCAAAGATCATTGATGCTGCGTTTCCCTCTTAGCAAGGGCGACATTCTCTACTACTCCAAGCTTGTCCCGAAAATATACAAACTTCACTCTAGAAAGGGGCTTGGTGAGAATATCAGCCGTCTGATCATCAGTGCAAATGTACTTGAGTTGAATAGCTTTCCTCAAAACCATATCTCTGATGTAATGATACTTGATCTCCACATGTTTTGTCCTATCATGAAACACTGGATTGACAGAGAGCTTCACACAACTTTGATTATCACGATGAATCATAGTCAACTCCAATGTTTGACCAAACAATCCTGCAAGGAGCTTTCAAAGCCACACTGCTTTTCGAGCTGCTACACATGCTGCAATGTATTAAGCCTCTGCAGTGCTTCTTGCTACACCAAGAAATCATGGCAAACCCCAAACTAAAGCAACATCCAGAGGTGCTCTTCCTATCAGTTACACTCCCGACCCAATCATAATCAGTATAGCCTTGTAACTTTAGATTTTCACAGGAAGTATATCTCAAGCCATATCCCACAGTGCCACACAAGTATCTTAGAATATGCTATGCTGCAACTAGATGAATTTGTCTTGGTTCACACACGAACTGATTGAGAGTGCTCACCGCATAACAAATGTCTGGTCTAGTATTGACTAGATACATCAATGATCCAATCAACTATCTGTACATGGTGGGATCTACCAAGTCTGAACCAGCTGCTGAGTCACTCAACTTCTTCAAATTTGTCTCCATAGGTGTAGACATGGACTTGCAATCCATCATCCCAAATCTCTTCAAGATATCTATAGTGTATTTCCCTTGACTTAAAATAATTTCATTGGGTCTTTGCCACACTTCCAGTCCTAGGAAGTAATGCATAAGACCAAGATCCTTCATCTCAAACTCAGAGGCTAACTCTTTCTTGCATTTGACAATGAGATATTCTGCTCCAGTGAGAAATAAATCATCAACATAAAGAACCAATATTAAAGCCTCACCATCAACTACCTTGAAGTAAAGATTGGAATCTGCATCATTCTTGGAGAATCCCAAGCTCATCAAATATCGATCAATTCTTTCATACCATGCACGAGGTGCTTGCTTAAGGCCGTACAAAGCCTTCTTCAATCTGCATACATGAGACTCCTTCCCATGAATCACAAAACCATCTGGCTGCTCAATGTACACTTCTTCAATCACACCATTAAGAAATGCAGTCTTTACGTCCATTTGATGTAGCTTCCAGCCTTTAGTGGATGCAATAGCAATAATAGTCCTGATAGATGTATATCGAGCAACAGGAGCAAATGTCTCCTCATAATCTATTCCCTCCTTCTGAGAGAATCCTCTTGCCACAAATCTCGCCTTGTGCTTCTCAATGCTACCATCAGTTGCATGCTTGATTTTGTAGAGCCACTTGGAAGACAACCGATTTCCCTTCAGGTCTTGGAACAATATACCAAACATCATTCTTGATGATAAATTGATATTCTTATATCATTGCATCTCTCCATACTTGCTGGTTGGATGCTTCCTCAAAATTGGTAGGCTCAGAATCAATGATGTGACTCATCAATGCCACATAGCCTGGAAACTTCTGCGGTCTCTTGCTTTCCCTAAAGGTGCCTCGAGGAGCTGCATATTTTTTTGCCTCTTGCATAGTTTGTCTAGCCCATAAAGGTCTCTTTCGACCTATAGCAATATCTCTTGGCCCATCAATTGGTTCTATGGGATCAACTGGATCAATAGTCTCGTCTGGTTCATTAGACTCCCTTTGAATCTCAGGAGTATGATTAGGAGAAATGTCCATATCCTGAGGTGTCTCCTACTCTTCACTGTCTATCTCCATGTAGGACCCTTTAGATCTTTTGAATGCTACTTCCTCTTAGAAAGAGACATCCTTGCTGATCTCAATCTATTTCTGCCCTGGAATGTAGATCCTGTAGGCCTTTGAAGACTCACTGTAACCCACAAATATTCCTTTCTTGCCTGATGGTTCTAGCTTAGATCTTTTATCCTTAGGCACATGAATATAAATAGGACAACCAAAAATTCTTAAATGACTAACCTCAGGTTTCACGCCTGTGAAGGCCTCTTTAGGAGTCATGTTTTCCAATATTTGATGAGGGCTTCGGTTTTGAACATACACTGCAGTTCTGGAAGCTTCTACCCAAAGGAATGTCTGTAAATCTTGATCATGAATCATAGCTTTGGATGCCTCAACTATGGATCTATTCTTTCTTTCAAAAACTCCATTTTGCTGAGGGCTGTACGAAACACAAAACTCCCTCTTGATCCCTGCCTCAATGTAGAAATTACGAAATCCTCCAGAAGAGTATTCTCCTCCATTATCAGATCTCAGAACTTTAATTCTTTTTCCGAACATGTTTTCAACTTGAGATTCTTTGAATCTATCAAGTACTTCTTCAGACTCCTTAGATTTCAAGAAGTAAATCCAAGTCTTTTGAGAATAGTCATCAATGAAAATCACACAATACCAAAATCCACTCAAAGATGCCACAGACATTGGTCCACATAAATTAGAATGAACAAGATCTAAAATTCCTTTTGATCTACTATCACTACTATGAAAAGGACCCTTGATATTCTTACCCAGTGCACATCCTCTTCAAATGCCATCGTGCTCCTGACTGAGCTTCGGTAGACTAGTAACCATCTTCTCCATAGATTGAAGAGCTCTAAAGTGTAAGTGAGCAAGTCTCCTGTGCCATAGCTCACTCGAACTGGTAGAGTCGTGCAATAATGCCTGAACTGGACAAATAGAAATTCTGTATAGGCTCTCTTGACATACACCAATCACATGAGCTATTTTGATACTAGAGTTCTTAGGCCAAGCAAGAAATTTCCCTTCAGAGAAAGCAACCTGGTACCCTTTGTCCTCCAATGCTGAAATGGGGACAAGATTTCTTTTGATTCTTGGTACAAACAAGACATCACTCAAATGAAGAGGGATGCCAAAATCTAGATGAAGAGAGGTGGTCCCATCTCCTTTTATGGAATAACAAGCATCATCTCTGATTATCACTTGCAAGTTGGTTGCTCTTTCTACCAAGTCCAAAAGATGCTCTCCATATCTTGTAATGTGACGTGAAGCACCGCTATCAATCAACCAAGTGTCACCTGTCGATTGAAACATTGCTTGAAAGAGTGGAGATGAATAGAAATCCCCCTGAGTTGTCTCTAGATTCCTTTTGAGGTGACACATTATCAACATCTGTTGTAGAAGCATGTTGCTTTGGTCTTGATATGCAATCTCGAGCATAGTGACCATACTTGTCACACCTGAAACATTGAATGTGAGAGAGATTCTTCTTCTTCTTTGGTTCAGGAGCAAAATCTGATTTTCTGTATCTATTCCTCTTGAAATTGCCTTTTCTATCTTCTCTTCCTTTCCTTCTGGAAGTTTGAGCAGCAAGGACATGATTTTCTTCATTATGAGAGCTTCGTCCATTTCCTCTTGCTTCCAACTTGGATTCCACTTGAATGCAATCAGCTCGAAGACGATCAAACTTAGGCAATTTAGATCTTCCACTAATGCTTTGGATAAAGGGCTCTCAAGATTGAGGAAGACCATTCAGTGCCAACATAACCAAGTCTCCATCTTCAACTATATCTCCAATGGCGCATAGCTAATCTCTCAACTCAACAATCTTCATGAAGAAGGAGATGAATGAATCTCCTTTAGCCATTTTTATATGATGGAGCTGTTGTCTAAAGGCAAGAGCTCTGCTGGTATTGTTGATCTCATATAATCCTTGTAGAGTCTCGAACATGTCTTTGGCTGTCTTCATCTTGGAGATAATTGGCACTAGATGATCCTTCACAAAGTCTATCAAGATCTTCCTAGCCTTTGTGCCATTCTTTTTCCATTGAGTTTTCTCAGCATCATCGAATGGCTCGGGCACATCATTTTCCACAAAGTCTAGAAGATCGTTTTCTTCTAAGGCAATAAGAACTCTAAATTTCCAAGAGGGGAAGTTTGATGCACCATCAAGCCTATCTTCAACCTTGACTTCGTTCACCATTTTCGATGCTTAGACATATTGCCCTAGATAAGAAGAAGACTTCGCTGCTTAAACAAATCTGATCCGATCTTGCTTAAACTTGCTTTGATACCATGTTAGTTTTAGACTAGAAATGAAGATAAGCAACAATACAGAATAATGAACAACAAAACACAACAAATACCTTGGGAAAACCCTCCTTCTTGAGGGAGAAAAACCCAGCCAAAGATATATCTCTTATATTTGAATGAAAAGAGCAGAAATCTGCTTTACAACTTGACCCAAACACAAGGCCGATCTGATGTAATGAGAGATAGCACCTCTCCTAGGTGCGAATATACAAATAATATAATTTCTCCTTGATATCGATCAACTTGATGTAAAATGTCGATCTGTTGCAAATGTGCAAACTCCTCCTTGAAGTGCGAATTTATTTTAAAATGAATTGAATTGACAAATGAATGAGAATCGCCTTGTATATATACAAATCAAGATGACTTTTCATTTAGGGTCGGCCTCTTTCACAAAACAAGGTGACTTTTTATTTTGGGTCGGCCTCATAAAATAAATTAATATTTATAGCAAGTTTGATTTGCTTTTGCATTTATTTATTTATTATTTATTATTTAAATTCGAGTGAAGGATATCACCCTCCGCTATAACATCAACACTTGGCCCAAGCAAGATCTTGATTAATACACCACCTCCAATAAAGCTTAGCAGCCAAGGCCTAACCAAAGTGACTAGCTTGTCATAGACCAAGACCACCCTCTTGTAATGGTCTACATATAGTCTCCCACTTTACTGAACTCCACTTCGACAAAGCCAAATTACTAGCCCATAAGAATTGCCTTGCGAGAGCATCTAGATCCTTAATGAAGCTTGAAGGAGCAGTTTGGACTATGCACCTATAGATGGGAAGAGCTTGGGCCACTGATTTCAACAACTCTCCCAACAAAGAAGAGCCACCTATGGGTCCAATGGCTAACTCGCTCTCGGATCTTATCAAACACATTTTTCCAAATACCCCTAGGTAAGGAACTAATAGAGAGGGATACCTAGATACATTAGGGGAGACCTCCAATTCGAAATCTAAGAATATGCGCAACCCAATGCTGAATAAGAGGAGGGGTGTTGAAGGGCACACAATATATTGAGTGGAAGGGGGGGGGGGGAATCAATATATTTAAAACTATTTAAGACACTTTAATTCAACATGAATTACCATTAATAACTTCTCCAAACATGAATCAAAGCAGTAGGCATTAATCAAGCACACATTCACACAATGAACACCAGATATACGTAGAAACCCAAAATGGGAAAAACCATGGTGAGAAGAGCTGCTTGAAGCTATTGTCCAAATCCAGCCTCACAAAAATAATGAATAACTTACAATCATGAAGTAGGCGCCAACCTACTAGGGACGCAAGTCCCAGACAATTTTTGTAGGCACCAACCTACTAGAGACACCAATCCCGAACATACAAATTTGAGCACCAACTCAATAGGCAAGACACAAGTCCTACCAAATTACAGAGATATGATCTACAGATCTTCAATGTTGACTACACAACTTTCATTTGGTCTGATCTACCTTTAGACACTCTCTTACACAACATATGATTTGATAATGGCGCACAATGATTGGGATGCAACTCCCATTACATAACCTTCACATTCTCTTGCACATACAGTGATGATTAGTCATTGAATGAATTCTAGACATAAATATATGCATTCCAATACATTAAAAATATTTTATGTCGGCCAAGAACCTCTCAACACCATCTGTAATTAGCTTAGTTGGCTAAGGGAGACCAAAATTCAAGTTGACATTAAACGCTTAGCGAGTCAGTCCTAAATCAAATTTATTGCCGCTAATAACAGATGATATTATGTGCTTCCTCCAGAGATCTTAGCCTAGACCTATTTCATCTTCACACGCTTCCCCCAACTAGTGCACGCTTCTTTCTTTGGTTCAAACACCCAGATGTTATTCACAGTTAGCTAGTCAACACAAACAATACTTTGTTACATCTAACTTTATTTTTGCTGAAGCTCAACCTTTGAAACTTTGGAATCTGATACAACATGAGTAACTTTACTGTAGGTCCAAACCGCAGGGCATAGCATTCAATTGCGGTAGAATGTAGAACAAAACATTAATACAGTATGGTATAGTGCATGAGTAACAATCCACATAATGTTTATGCAAACACTTCCAGACTACTTCCAACAACTAGAATGGACACAAGCATGATATTTCAAGAATACATGTAGTCTTCTGCACAATGTAG
Organism: Sequoia sempervirens; assembly: GCA_007258455.2. Lineage (NCBI taxonomy): Eukaryota > Viridiplantae > Streptophyta > Pinopsida > Cupressales > Cupressaceae > Sequoia > Sequoia sempervirens. Next base: position 388,667,969 of record VDFB02353493.1, read on the forward strand.
ATCACACTAGCACGTTGTCCTCAAATGCTTTGATATGACACGATCATGACAATAATACTTCTTGATTTCAAAAGCTCAGACATGACATCACAATTATATTTAATTTTGACCAATTTGTTGGCATCACTCCTTTGACATTAGTGAGCACCTTTGACATCAATGACAACATATGTTCAACAATCTCCCCCTTTGTCATTGATGGCAAACAACAAAATGCTGTTAGCACATCAACACCTTAATTTAGAACTCCCCCTATGAGATACAATTTGGAGTTCCTGAGCTTTTGAAGGATATAGCATTTTGGATTCCTTTCTCCCCCTTAGACATCAATGGAAAAATTCAACTGTTTCATAAGGCCACCAAGCATGCTCGCGGCAGGGAGTCAATACTCCCCCTTAACTTGTACTTCCTCTTGATTCAAGAGGAGGGAGCAACCACTCCCAATTTTTGTCGAAGATACTCAAAGGTCTCCTTGGAAAGAGGTTTTGTGAAAATGTCTGCTATTTGCTCCTTAGTCTCAACATACTCTAACTTCACTTCTTTGTTTGCAACCTTCTCTCTCAAAAAATGATACTTAATTGCAATATGTTTTATCCTTGAATGCATCACTGAATTCTTGGAAATATTTATAGCACTACTATTGTCACAAAGAATGGAAATGGGCTCATCAAGCTCTATTTTCATCTCCTTCAGGTTTTGCTTCATCCGTAATATCTAAGTGCAACATGAAGCTGTTGCAATGTATTCCACTTCTGCTGTAGACAATGATATTGAATATTGCTTCTTGCTTAACCAAGATACAAGATTGTTACCAAGAAAGAAAGCTCCACCACTTATACTCTTCCGGTCATCTATGTTTCTGGCCCAATCCGCATCTGTGTATGCAGTTAATATGACGTTTTCACTCTTAGGATACCACAAACCAAAATCTTTTGTAGCCTTCAAATATCTAAATATCTTTTTTACTGCCTTGACATGAGTTTCCTTAGGCGCTGCTTGAAATCTAGCTACCATCCCTACAACATGCATTATATTTGGTCTGGATGTAGTTACATACAACAGACTATCAATTATTGACCTATACAAGGTCTGATTTGCTAGAGCAGATTCATCATCCTTACTCAATTTACATCCAGTAACCATAGGTGTACTACCGGTTTGCATTCTTCCATTTAAAACTTTCTTAACATCTCTTTTATGTACTTGTTCTGAGAAATGAATATACCTTTGCTTGACTGAGAAATCTGTAAACCAAGAAAGAAAGACAACTCATCAAGCATTGACATTTCAAACTCATTCTGCATTGCATCTCGAAACCCTTTGCATATAGCATCACTGCTACTGCCAAAGATAATGTCATCAACATAAACAACAACAATCAATAATTAATCACCTTTTGTTTCTATGTATAAGTTGCTATCTACGCCACCTCTCCTGAAACTTTGTTGTTGTAGATATCTATCCAATCTAGAATACCATGCTCTAGGAGCTTGTTTGAGTCCATAAAGAGCCTTCTTCAATCTACACACAATCTAATTTATCTAAACATTGGAATCCTTCTGGTTGTTCAATGTAGACTTCATCTTCTAATTCTCCATTAAAAAATGTAGATTTGACATCCATCTGATATACCTTGAAATTCCTGAATGCTGATAAAGCTAAAAACATTCCGATTGCTTCTAACCTTGCTACTGGAGCAAATGTCTCCTCAAAATCAACTCCCTCAACTAGAGCATATCCTTTGCATACAAGTTTGGCCTTGTTTTGGCACTTTCTTCATTTAGCTTGTTTCTAAAGACCCATTTTTTACCAATAACATTTTTGTCTCTAGGTCTCAAAACCAACTCTCAAGTTTTGTTTTTCTTTATTTGACTTAACTCTTCTTCCATAGCATCTACCCAACCTTTCTCTTTGCTTGTCTCTGTATAAAAACTTGGTTCAGTTTATGACAATAAGGAAAAATGTACCTGTTCATTTGCTTTCTCAATTCTTCTCTAGGTCTAGGCTCCACTATCCTTATCTCCTATGATTTGATCTTCAGAATGGTTCTTCTAAACATATTTAGCCAAAGTCTATAATTGTGTTTTTAGAGTCATTTTCTAAGTCTTCATCACTACTGTGTTATAGCATCTATATGCCTTGCTTGTCATAGAATAACCAAGAAAAATACCTTCATCAGATCTAGAATCAAACTTACCCAAATGTTCTTCATCCCTCTTCATGTAACATTTGCTTCCAAATATTCTGAGATTTCTAATTGAAGCCGGTCTTCCTTTCCATAGGTCATAAGGTGTTTTGACAATCTTTGGTTTGATTTGAGCTCTGTTCAAAATGTAAATTGTTGTTTGAACTGCTTCTCTCCAATACATATCTGACAACTTTGCTTGACTTAACATTGTTCTGGCCATCTCCTATACATTCCAATTCTTCCTCTCAACTACTCTATTTTGTTGTGGAGTTCTATGAGTAGAAAATTGTCTTCGGGTCCCATGCAACTCACATATTTCATCACACCTATCAGAAATGAATTCTCCACCTTTGTCTAATATGAGACACTTGATTGTTCTTCCAGTTTCATTCTCAACCATAGCCTTAAATTCTTTAAACTTCTCAAAAGCTTCTGATTTTTCTTTTAGAGAAGTAATCCAAGTCACTCTAGAATAATCATAAATAAGCATCGTAAAATACCTGTCACCTTGAATGCTCTTTGTCCTCATTGGTCCACATAGATCCGTATGAATCAAATCCAATGGCTTTGTTGTAAAATATTCCTTAGTAGGAAATCTAGTCCTTGTTTGTTTTCCCTCGTGACATGGTTTGCAACTAGTAGATGGGGGCTTCTTGATCTTTGGCATGTCTCTTACCATTCCTCTTGAACTAATCCTCATAAGATCATCAAAATTGATGTCTCCCAATCTTTTGTGCCAGAGCCAACTCTCTTCTCTTTGTATGGAAAAACAATTTTGTCCATTTACCTCACTGAGATGATACACATCACTATCAGTCTTGCTTCCTTCTGCAACTAACTCACTAGTACCAGTTTTTCTAATTTCACAACCTTCAACACTGAATGAGAGCTTGTAGCATTTACACACATTTGACTTACACTTAGAAGATTGTGCTTCAATCCTTCTACATACAAAACATCATGAGTTTTTGTCTTTCCGCTATTAAGGCTCAAAATACCTTTACCGATAATCTTAGCAATGAATTTGTTACCAAGAGTTACAAATCTTCCATTGAACTTCTTGAAGTGCATGAACTTTCTCTTATCTCCAATCATGTTGCTTGAACATTCGTTGTCAATTATCCATATTCTTCTCCTTTTGGGCATGAAAAGGAGTCTGAGCCACCATGGTTTTCTCTAATCTTTGCTCCTTTGGTTTCTTCTTCCAAACCTTATTCGTTTCACTGTTTTGACATTCTAACTTATTTCCTTTAGTGTTCGGTATAAGAGGACTCACAAAATTGCTTCTATAGTTTCTAGCAATATGTCCAAAATTGTTGCACTTGTAACAATTAATATTGAAATCATACAATGGTGCAAATGCATTTCTGCTAACAAAATTATTTCTTCTTGCTAGAAACTTTCTACAATTCGTAGCTTTACGTCCAAAATGATTACAATAAAAACAGTAACCAGGAAAAGAATGATTGAACCTGGTATTGTATCTTTGTCCTCTTGAAGCTTGTCTTTCAGATCTTCTATTCTGTCTGTGCACTTGGATGAAACCATCATTCTACACTTTGCTTTCATTGATTGTTGTAACTTGTTCAGATTTTGAACTTTCAGAGCCATTCTCTTCTAGACTCTCAACAATTGACTTCATGGACTGCTCAGTCACCTTATTCTTCTGTATATTAGTAAAATCTATGTTGGTTTTGATATGTGGTGATTTCTAACATTCTATTATCTGATCCAAGATCTTAGTGCTCTTCCCACACTTCATCTTTAGTTGTTGATTTACTTTTTCAAGATCTTTCCTAAGTGACACAATCTTTGCTTCAAGTTTTTCACAATCCTTGTCCCTTGTCAGCAACCTTTCTATCAAAATTTCTTCTATCCTCTTTGCTTCTTCCACTTGAACCTTAGTTCAATGACCATCTTCTTCGCTGACATAGTTTGCCTTTTGCTTTCACTTCTTCAACAATTATTTTCTTTAACCTTTTAATTTCTTTGTCGACACAGAGCGACTCTTCCACAAGATCTACTTCCACACCATCATCATTTCCAGACTTCATTTCTGCATCACCTTCAAAAGTTTCCATAGCCATGAAAAGAGCCTTTTTTCCTTCGTTTCGAGAAGTGGCTTGATCATCATCATCAATTGAGTAGCCTTCCTCATTGATAAAGAAACTCTTCCAATTTTTTTGAAACTCTCCCTTTTGAAAATGACTTCTTCTCATCACTGCTCCATTCTTTGTATGGACACTTAGCCATGAAATGTCCTACTTCACCACAGTTAAAACATTTGAAAGGCAACTTACCTTTGTACTTTCCAAAATCTCTTTGTAACTTTTTGAAAAAGTTTGCTTCTTCTGGATCTGATCCATCTTCTGAATTTGGATCATCTTGCTTCTTAGACACTTTGAATGCTGCCTCTTTCCTTACAAAATTTCCATTCTCAATTCTCATTTTATAGGCAGTTAGAGTTCCATATAACTCATCCATAGTTAGGGTCTTCAAATCTTTAGCTTCTTCAACAACAAAAACCTTTGCATCAAACTTTTGAGGAAGCAATTTGAGTGCGTTTTTCACAATCATACATTCTTTTAGTTCTTCACCAAGACCTTTGATAGAGTTGACAACTTCATCAACTCGGAGCAGGAATGTGGCAATGCTTTCCTCTTCCTTCATTTTCAAACTTTCAAATTGACATTGACGAGTTTAAAGCTTTGCTTGTTTGACCTTGTCATCACCTTCATAAATATTGTGTAACTTAGCCCATACTTCATTCGTTGTCCTGCAATGCATGATATTCACAAATTCAGAGTTAGATAAACAACATAAAATAACATTTCTTGCTTTGGCATTATTCTCACATGCATTCTTTCCAGCTTGATCTCTTGGAGGACTTTCAAGGATCTCATGTCCATCCACATCTGATTGCCAAACCTCAAATCCTAGGGCCATCAAATATGTTTCCATCCTTTCTTTCCAAAAAGAATAATTGGCTCCATCAAAGAGTGGTGCCTTATTTGCAAACAATCCTTCTTGAGCCACTAAGTGTGCCATCCTGAATCTACCTCAAGTTGTTAAGCTTTAACAAAGGAACTTAGCTTGGATACCAATTGAAGGACACAATATATTGAGAGGGGGAGGGGTGAATCAATATATTTAAAACTATTTAACTCTTTAATTCAACATGAATTACCGTTAATAACTTCTCCAAACATGAATCAAAGTAGTAAGCATTAATCAAGCACACATTCACACTAGTTATACATGGAAACTTGAAATGGGAAAAACCACAGTGAGTGGAGCTACTGTCCAAATCCAGCCTCACAAAAATAATGAATAACTTACAATCATGAAGTAGGCACCAACCTACTGGGGAAATCAGTCCCATATAATGTTTGTAGGCACCAACCTATTGGAGACACTAATCCCCAACATACAAATTTGAGCACCAACTCAATAGGCAAGACACAAGTTGGATTGCAGAGATATGATCTTCAGATCTTCAACATTGACTACACAACTTACACTTGGCCTGATATACCTTCAGACAATCTCCTACACAACATATGACCTTCTGATAATGACACACAATGATTGAGATGCAACTCCCATTACATAACCTTCACACTCTCTTGGGCATACAATGATGATTAGTCATTGAATGGATTCTACACATAAATATATGCATTCCAATACATTAACAATATTTCATGTTGGCCAAGAACCTCTTAACACCATCCACAATTAGCCAGGCCAACTAAGGGAGACCAAAATTCAAATTGACATGAAACGTGTAGCCGGCCGGTCCTAAATCAAATTTGTTGTTGCTAATAATAGATGATGTTATGTGCTTCCTTCAGAGATCTTAGCCTGAACCTATTTCATCTTCACACGCTTCCTTCTTTGGCGCAAACACTCAAACGTTATTCACAGTTAGCCAGTCAACACAAACAATACTTTGTTACATCTAACTTTCTTTCTGCTGAAGTTCAACCTCTGAAACTCTGGAATCTAATACAACATGAGTAACTTTACTTTAGGTCCAAGCCATAGGGCATAGCATTCAATTGTGGTAGAATGCAGATCAAAACACTATTATAGTATAGTATAGTGCATGAGTAACAATCCACATAATACTTTCACAAACACTTCCAAACTACTTCAAACAATTGGAATAGATACAAGCATGATATTTCAAGCATACTACATGTAGTCTTTTGCATAGTGTACATCACACTACCACATTGTTCTCAAATGCTCTGAGATGACACAATCATGATAGTAATACTTCTTGATTTCAAAAGCTCAGACATGATAGTACAATTTTATTTAATTCTGACCAATCTGCTGGCATCACTCCTTTGACATCAGTGAGCACCTTTGACATCAATGACAACAAATGTTCAACACCTCATACGCCACTCCCCTCAGATACTTAACGGTGAGGATCTTGGCCCAAGCAAGATTTTGATTAATACACCACCTCCAATAAAGATTAACAGCCAAAGCTTGACCAAAGAGACTAGCCTACCATAGACCAAGACCACTCTCCTGCAACGGTCTACATATAGTCTCCCACTTTACCAAACTCCACTTCAACAAAGCCAAATTACTAGCCCATAAGAATTGCCTTGTGAGAGCATCCAGATCCTTAATGAAGCTTGAAGGAGAAATTTGGACCATGCACCTATAGATGGGAAAAGCTTGGACCATTGATTTTAACAACACTCTCCCAACAAAGGAGAGCCACCTATGGGTCTAATGGCTAACTCGCTCTCGAATCTTATCAAGCACATTTTGTCAAATTCCCCTAGGTAAGGACCTAATAGAGATAGGGATACCTAGATACACTAAAGGAGAACTCAAATTTGAAATATAAGAATATGAGCAACACGATGTTGAATAAGAGGAGAGGTGTTGAAGAAAAAGGAAGGATTTTTCTTCATTAATCTATTGTCTCGAGTTTGCAAGATAGATATCCAATGTCTGTTTGATGTTAGTTGCCTCTCTAGTTTTGGCTACATTCATCAAAGTGATGCCATCTACAAACTGCAAATGAGATTGAGGAGGTAGACAATTGTCCTAACTCCACCCCTGAATACCACCTTGTCTTACATGAAACTTAATACTTCTTCCCAAACCATCTATCATTAGAATAAATAAATAGGGAGATAGGGGGTCTCCCTGATGGAGACCACGAGAGGCACCAAACAACTTAGGGGGTTCCCCATTGACAAGAACATAATAGGAAGTTGTCGTAACACAACTCATCACCTAGTTCACCCAATCACCTCCAAACCCGAACTTTAGGGGGGATTTTTGCAAGAATGACCATTTGACCTGATCATTAGCCTTAGTTGTATTTAATTTGATAAACATAGCCTTCTCTTTTGAATTATCCATGGAATGAATGGCCTTAGCAACAATTATCACCCCATCCATAATTCGTTTGCTTGCCACAAATTCACCTTGCACTTTTGAGATGAACTTGTTCATCCATGGCTTAAGTCTCTTTGCCATCAATTTAGAGATAATCTTATATACCATATTACAAAGAGTAATGGGTCTAAGCTAGTTCAACAAATTATCCCTTTTCCTTTTGGGAATAAGGGCAACGAAAGTAGCATTCATTACTTTCAACATCTGTTTGTTTTTCTAGTATTCTTGAACAACCTCCAATAGGTCAAATTTTAAAATCTCCCAATACTCCTAAAAAAATTCAACCGAGAAACTGTTAGGTCTAGGGCTTTCCCCTTCTTCATCTGAAACACAATTCCCTTTAATTCTTCTAGAGAAATGGAACTAACAAGTTTCTCATTCACTTCCAAAGATACTAAAGAGGGGATAAAAGGCAAGATAAGATTCTCCTCTTCTTCTGCAATAAGCGAGTCCTCCGTGAATAAAGAAGAGTAGTGCTAAGAAAACTCTCTAAAAATATCACTTAAGGAAGTTAGTTGAACCCCTCGAGAAAAGACAAGGGAAGATATCATATTCCCATGCCTTCTAGACTTGATTGAATTAAAAAAGAAAGTTGTATTTCTACCCCCTCTTGAAGCCAATCAATTCAAGCCTTCTGTTTTCAATACAATTCCTTGCACAATTCCCATTCCTCCAACTCCTTCAATGCACTTGATTCTTCCCTAAGGGACACCTGTGAAAGACCATATTCCCAAATTTGACGAGCGATAGCATCCAAACAAGATTGAGCAGTCGACTTAGCTTGAAAGATATTACCAAAGCATTGTCTATTCCACTTCTTGAGTTGGAACCTTACAAATTGCAATCTTTTGACAAAGGAATACATTGCTGTGCTAAAGGCTGGTCTACCTCTACTCCACAAACCAATCATAAGGTCTTGTAACAGGAGATCTCACAACCACATTAGTTGGAACTTAAAAAAAGGATTCTTTTTAACCTCCACCCAAGTAGCTAAGAATTTGATAGGCTAGTGATCTAAACCCTGCCACTCCAATATCTCAGAGCTGGAAGCCCAGTTGTTGCCAGGCCAATAACTAGAGACCAAAAATCTATTTGACCTCTCTGAGATATAATCCTTGCCACATCTCCTATTATTCCAAGTGAATAAGCCATTACTAGGCTTTATGTCCACTAGGTTCATAGATGATATATTATCTTTGAGAAGAATTGAGGAAGGATCCATTCTTTCCACTCCCCCCTCTTTTCCTCCAAACTGGAAATAGCATTGAGGTCCCTAGCCAAGATCCAAGGATGAATAGGAGCTAAGGATCGAATGTACCGAATATGAGACCATAGACAAATTTTACTAGGAAATCAATCAGGGCATAAACATTGGAGAACAAGATAATCTCTTCAGTCTCCAAGCTAGAAACCACCCTAGAAATTGAAGATTTTCTAGAGAGCCACCACAGAGGAGAGATATTCATTAGATTCCATAAGAAAACAACATCTACTGGATTGCCTTGAGTACTTATGTAGTGACAATGACATCTCCACCACAATATGGAAGCCATGTTGTACATACTATCCACTGACAACTTTGTCTCTTGAATAAATATTATATTTGGTGAGTGAACTTTAACTAACTATCGAGCAACTTTTTGTCTAGGTTCGTTGTTCAAGCCCCTTACATTCCAAGTGAGAACGATCATTTTTTAGAACTGGAAAAGTGTGAGTCAATGATTTTGATTGACCCAAATTCCACCAACGTCTCCCTATTAATTTAATTTTTTCTTGGTCCTTCTTTTGTCTCGCCTTGGAAGATTTCTCTGTGACAACTCTCTTTAGGATTTTTTCTACAATCCTAAAGTGGGCGAGTATCTACTACCCTTCCCCGTGTCTAGATCCCCCTTCTCCAAGGAGGGTGTAGTCACAACTATTGCCAAGCCATCTAGCCTCTCATTATTTTCAATTGGTTTTAGAGCACAAGAAGCCCCAATAACTAAATCTGTGTCCATCTATGCAGTGAGAAACCCCTCCCAAGGAATATCTGGATTAACATCCTCTCTTGGTCCCTCCTGATTTATCCCCATATTACCAGCACTAAAATGCAATCCTTTTAGAATCCCCTCTTGCTAGTCCAAAACATCAAAACAGTTAAACACCCCTTCATCCTATCTACCCTTCAAAGACATATTTTTCCCTCTACCCTTATTGCAGGGCTTTACTAGAATAAATCCATCCTTATTGTGTACTCTATTGAGATAGCAACTTTCCCTTTGTCTACCTTAGGTGTTTGATGAGGAGGCATACTGGACTGAACCCCTGCTGGGTTAATCTTAGAACACTTCCTTTGTAAGTGCCCGTACTCATGACAATCTTGACATTGGAATGAAAGAGCTTTGTAGTGTAATTGTTGAATCCATGAAGAAGAACCAAGCTGAATGATCATAGAATCTAGTAATGGATTCTTTAAATCAATTTCAATACAAATTTGAGCAAAGGAAATGACTTTTTTTATCGAGTGTATATGTGGCGACCTCCCCACCAGCTCATTGAGAAGTCAGTGGGGCCCAGTCAAGACCCACGGAGTTATGGGGATTGGTGGATATTGATCCACGTTGGCATGATTTTGGTCATCATTGCATTAGATGGGTTTAACGGTTGAGATGAGATGATGAATAATCCTACGGCTATTGCTAAGACTATATATCACGGAAACCTCTTTTGAATCAGTGAGTAGTTTAGCGATATGCGATGAAGAATGGGCATCGCCGGAATAAAAGATGAAGACTTAATCAAAGTAGCGATAAAGCAATGATCGCTACATCGCTGAAGTAAATGTGCAATCACTAACTTCACAGCGATATGTCGATAAGGTAAGAACCGACTGTTTAAGCGGCAAACTATTGTTTGGTGACGTGCTTACAAAAGGTGAATATTGTTGCAAAAATATTTTTAGGACTAAAAGTTTTAATAACTACTGATTCACCCCCCTCTCAGTAGATCATTGTGTTCCAACAAATAATCCTTGCTTCATATTGTTGCACACAAAGGCCAATTTCCCCAAAAAATTGTATACGCATAAAAAGAAGAAACAAGAATATGCATGAACTAGATGCCAATGAAAATTGGACAAAGGAGGCAACTAAGACAACTGCTCTTACAATTCATGGCTAGTCCGCACAAAATTCCATTATAATTATAACAAGTAGGAAGAGTCCATTCGATGGAAAGGAAAAATCCTTTAAAGCATATCTACTAATAATAAAAACTCTAGGTATTCCATCATTCAAATAATGGAAGGTGATGTAAAAGAGGGTGCAATCAATTTTTCAAAAGGGGCACAATCCACTTTAAGTAGAGGCATAATGTTCGATTCTTTAGGTATATCATCATTTTTTTCCATAAATGGAATTGATTGATGCCAACATTTGCTAGATGATCGACAATTTGATTGTGCTCTTTGTAACAATGCTTAAAATAGTTGGCTTCAAAGCTTTGAGCAATCAAACTCGATTCTTTAATGATATTTTGTATCTCCAATCTTTCATTAAGCTTTTAAAACAATCATTGGATTACTATTACAGAGTCTCGTGGAGTCCCCTTCCACTTCTAGTGTTTTTGCATGCCAAGGCAACATCAATCTTGAGACATTCCAAAAGTGCCATACTTTTACTCCATTATTTGTTTTGATGACCTAATAGAAAAAGTCATCTCTAATAAAAAGATCCAAGGGGGAATGAATTACTACACTAGTGCCATCCTATGAGGGTTTCCTCTTGCCACCCCATCAAAGTTCAATTTATAAAAGTATTAAGTAGGTTCTAGAAAACATTACACATAAATGAATTTGTGATCCCATAAGTTCTTTTAAATTTAAAAATTATTTGTATGAGAGGATTGATTAGAAATATGTGATAATGTTTAGACATACAAATGCTAAGGAATAAATAGATTTATGTGATTTGATTGAGCCAACATAGTTGCCTTGTATAGATGCACCATAGATTCAAAATCTCACACATTGAATAATTGAATGTTAATGAAGACACAATATTTGTAAATCTCTTCCAAACATATAATTAGTCAGGTAATGAATAATTGAAATTTCTCCCTTTTATAATTGATTGCAAATGGTTCTATTTACAGTGGTAAATCTTAAAGTTGCTTCAGTCAATAAGTTGGTTTATTGATTGATTACTGTGATATTTTGGAAATGCCCAAAAAATCACATAGCAAGAATAATTGACTTTCTAGTTATATATAATTTGCATGCATCTTAAAGCTTCTAGACCAAGTAGTTAAAAAATAGTGAACTTTATTCTAAGAATTATTTGTTTTTATAGAATATGGCTCCATGCTATTGATTTTTTGTTAAGTGTGCCTAAACTTATTATAGATTAGAAGAGACTGCTCTCATTGACATTAAAGCATGGTAACTCAAATTGTTTGAATCGTAAGTATATGTGTAGTTGGCACCAAGGTTCATGAGACAAGGAAGGACATTCTCTGCCATTAATTGTAGATATAAACATTAGGTTTTATGAAACTTATTTGCAAGATTGCATGGCACTCAAGTTAGGAAATCTCCAAGGACTAAGACTTTATTTTTAAAAGGAAAATACAAGGAAATGTTTTTGGAAAAGACCATGGTACTTGTGGCATAAGAAATACATGCAAAGATAAAATGGCAGATCCATGTGAATATGTAATATAAATTAATTGCAAGATGCAATCTGTCTACAAAACTTTTTAATTGAAATTTCACTAGGTAACAACAAAAACAAAATCTAACAAAATTTAATATACATGGTCAATTAGTTCAAAGATACACAATACCAACTAATTATTTTACATTTAGAAGGAAAAAATAATAGTAGATATGATATTTTTACATTTCATGTAAGTCATTAGAAATGTTTCTCATAATAATTGTATAGATGTTTTTTATACCAACATTTTGGATTGCACAAAAGTTTAAATGGCAACGATGATGGTAGTGAAAACCCTAGTAGCTTGTGATGGCAATTCTAATGAAGACAAAGGCAATGGCAATGAATCATATGATTTTTTTTGGGGAGGATGTTTAGGGGAATGAATGGGTCGAGGAGGAGGATGAGCTACTTCTTGACATTTTGTTTGAGGCTTGTTTGAAGGTGCAAGGGTGTGAGGTTGATGGAAGGGGTTTGGTTGTGGTCCAAGATGGACCTCTTGTTTGGGGGTTGTGTAAAGGCTTCCTTATCCCCTTGATGATTGATTCACCTCCCCATTTGGTCAATCATTCCATGAATTCTACCTAGGCGATGGTTCATGCCCAGGTCTCTGCTAATGCAAAACAAATGGTGCTCATGGCTTTTGCTCAAGAAGCGTTGCGGTTTAATAAATTTGTAGATGGTGTCGATTTTGACCAGTGTGAGATTGTTGATGAGGGTGATAGGGTGGTGACATTTTCTTCATCCCCTATTGATGTTCTTGTTATGATTCCTAGGGTTTCAAAGGAAATTTTTGAGAGGGAGGCTTGCATGTTGAAGGACATAGGTGCTCCTTGCTTGCAAATAGGTTATGCATGTGAAGTGGCTATTGGGAGCTTAGGCGAGGGTGAAAGCCCTAGGGTTTTTATTGAGTTGAGGTGAAGGAACTGATTCAAATTGAAATCCTTGATTCCCTTATTGCTAAGTCGATGTTTGGGCTTATGAATTTGCTTGACGAGAGATTTTGTGGCAATCATCCCAATATTAACATTGTCAAGAGATGGGTGCTTCATAATTGGTAGCTAAGAGGCCATGTTGAGGTAGCTACTATGTTGAATATTTTTTTCCTTTTTTCATTTTCCAATATGACTAATTTCTCAAGGACTCTTCTTGAAAGACCTTGGTTTCTAGGGAAGCATCGCCTTTGTCTTAAAAATTGGTCTCTAGGATTTAACCTAATCAATTGTGTCATCATCAAGTTTCTTGTTTAGGTCAAATTGGCGAGGTTTTTATGCTTATTGCCAATATTTTTGGACAATATTGTGCTATTGATTCAGTCACCAAATTCAAGAAATGTAAGATGTTCGCTAGATTTTGTGTGTTTGTGGAGAAAAATAAGGTGCTCCTTACTTGAATTACCTTTTCTTCCAAATATGGTGATTGGGTGTAGTAGATTGAATTCAAAGACTCTTTAGTTGTTTGTCATTGTTGTTATAAAGTGGGCCATGCTATTGCTAGTTGCTCAAGCAACAAGAAATTTGTTTGGAGGATAAAGGAACAAACACCTATTGCTATTGAGGAGTCCATTACAACCATTGAGGAGGCTCAAAAGGAAGATTATAGGGGGAGATGTTATGAAGATTGTATAATGAGGGATACCTCTTTTACGGATTCAAGGTTGAATGAGGGTTCTGCTTGTGGTCTTATGAATTTTCCTTGTTCCAAAAAAAAATTAGTAGAGAAGGATCCTTGCATTGTGGTGAAGCAAAAATCATTGGAACAATTTTTCAAACCACCCTCAATTTTGGGTTGGTAGTTTGCAAGGCTTTGAAATGTCCTATCTTTGTAGAGTCATCGTTGTTCCACTTGGTCGCCTTTTGTTGTCTTGTTGTGCTTAATGTTTTTTTTTTTAAACAAGGATCTAGACCCTTTCAAAATCCTTGCTTATCTTAAACAATTTTTTTTGGATCCGACAATTAAAATGAATAAAAAATCATTCTTACTCATCTTAATGATAATTCAAAAAATACAATCTGAAATTTGATAAAAAAAATGTAAATAATTATTACCAACAATATTAAAAATATATATATAATTTAAACAATCTATACTAAAAAAACTGCTAAAATTAAATTATAATGGATAGACTAAAACTAAAATAAAAGTCAATATTAAACAATGACAACATTTTTTTTTAAATACAAAGGGAAGTTGTTCTTTAGTATGAATAAAATAACATTGTGCAACTTACTACCAAATTCAAAATGTTTTTAAATATTGTATAATAACTTTTAAATGTTTTTATAAATAAAAAGTACGAATTAAACTGTTAATAATATTTATTATGATATAAAAGTGGAAATACTTGATATAGATAAGAATTATTTTAGTTAGGGACCAAAAAAAAATGGCCATTCAAATGAACCCAATCAAATAGCAACAAAGGAGAGGTTATAAAATTAGAAGGTACTTTCCTTCCTCATTATGTTGAGGTTTATACCATTATATAGCACAATAATATATGAAAAAAGCTTTGAGACTACTCACCCCTTTTCATTTTATAACTATATCAATACACACTACAAATTTTATAAGTGGTTGCTTAGATCTTTTATTAGTGTTGTAAAATTGTAACTTATGCATATTGGATACAAAGGTTAGGATTAAATTTAAGTTATTAGATTTAATTATAAATATTTTATTTAATGAAGGTAAAATTTGAGTTATCAATTTTATATGGATAAATAAGTATACAAAAGAAATAAATTTGGATGTAAGTTTTATATCTTAAGTTTTAAATAGGATGAAGAATTTGTATAAAATAACTATCTTCATTTGAAGATAATTTTAAATATGTTTTGTGAGTATGAACTTTTTTGAGATATTATTATTCATTAATGTTATTTGATCTTGAGTTAGTTAAAAGAGTAATGTATTTTACATTTGATTTGATTTTGAGTTAGTAAGGGTCAAGGATAGAACATCAACCTCAAGTTTAGTGTTTAAAACAAAATTATAGGTTAAAAAATATCACCATTCTTGAGCTAAGTATAGTGGATGACAAAAAAAATTCACTTTTAAGGACGGTGAGAAAATGATTATTAACATATTATATAAAAACCAATACTTAAACTTGAAAATACAAATAAAAAAATAATAATAACTTAATAATACAAAAAATTATTAGAACTTTAGAAGTTAGCATTTCTAATAAATATGAAGTGCTAAATTTACAATGACAAAGCATTGATATAATAATATTGTGTTGCCTTCCACCACAAACATATGAGAGAAAGAGATTGTTAATCATAAGTAGAACTTCTAAATAGAATATATCATTCACAACATCAATGCACATTGAATAAGCTTGCCCTTCATATGCTATAACAAAACTTTACACTCACCTACTAAATATAGTCTATATTAGTGATGCTTCATATTAACTATTGGAACTACCCTACCGATACATACATTTGCAAAATGCAATACAAATAATTCATACCAAGAATGTGCCAAAGATGTTAACTCACCTTCTTGAGAGTTTAATAATGAGATTTATATGCCAATGTTTAACTTTGAATATGGGTTGCCTCCTATGATTAGTAGAAAATGTAAAAAAATCACAATTTGCATTATGTTGGCTACATCAACCATGGCTTGGCCCATCACCCCCATATTTTTATTAATTGACACAAATATGTAGAGGGTTTGTAGGGTCTAACCAAGGAAACTGCCTTAAAATATAATTTCCCATGTGATGAGAAAAACTACTTTGCCTAGAGTATGTAGGTGTACAATAGGATGTGGAATCTTCTTGAGAGGTGTGCGGCTTTAGTTCTAGGGCTAGCTAATAGTCCACTTGTCAGAGTAAGTGTTTGGATTCCCTATACCTCCTCAAGTTCACCCCCACACTCACTACCTTCTTCCTCACTAGCTACATCATCCTCTTCTAAGGTGGTGTCCTTTATCACATTTTTACATTTTTTGATGGTATTTTAGTTGTTCCCTTCAACTTCCTCTTTGTAATGTCCCCTTTTGGAAAATTCTTAATTTTAGGCCCACAAAAAATAATAATCACCAAAAATTGATATTAGTAATAAAATATATCAATTTTATGGTTATATTCAAATTATACATAAAATATTATAATATTGAGAGCAATACATCATAGCTAAAACATCATAATATTTAAATCTATAGTTCATAACATCATTAATATTTGAATTCAAAATATCTTAACATCATTAATGATTATTCCAAGACATATTCCTATAGTCAACCATATTAGGAATTCACTAGAAATGCTTGCAAACTGCAATCTCAAGTGTGGTGGCCTTTGTATTGCAAGAGCATGGAACGATTCTAGATTTGTTCCATCCCCCAATTTTCCTTCGAGGTTGGCTCTCCTCCTTGATCAAGCCCAAGAGCACCATTCAGGCCTCCCAACCCATGAGTATGGGAAAACCTCTAATTCATCCTTCTCAAGGTGGTGTTCTTGAAAAGATGCATGAAGGTTGAACCCTCTTCAACCAAGCCTAGGAGCACCATTTAGGCCTCTTGGTCCACGAGTATGGTAGAACCTCCAATTCATCCATCTCAGGGTGGTGTTGGTTGCTTTTTAAGAACCAAACTGGTCTTCAATGAAGCCTATGGAATTGCCAATTCCAATCCTTAACAACCTGAAGGGATTGGCCAATGAACGAGTGAAAGCAGTAATGCTTTCCTCCTGCACTTCGGGCTCTGCAAGATGTGGGAGGGTGATCCCACAATGTACCTAAAAACTTATACACACAATGACCAGATACATTGCAAAGAACAAATAAATTCTCATATAATAGCTCAAATAAATGGAATATTTCAAGAAGTTAGCTACTCCTTTACAACACTCGACATTTAGAGCATGAGAATGAAAGAACTTAACATGAAATAATAATAATTGTAGTTCATTTGAAAGTTTGTTTATAAATTTAATTTGCTGCTGAATGACCAAGAAGATGTATCATGAATACAAAACTCAGATCAATGCCTTAACCTAGGAAACAAAGTCAATCTCAACACAAATATAATTTGACAACAGACTAATACATGGCAACATAAAGCTTTGACAACATTGCATTACAACATTTCAACATTATATCCTAAACCATAACTTCTTATGAAGATCCTTGCACTCGAATTACATGAACCTATAGCTTCATCAAAGCAATTTCATTAATTCTTTGAATTAAAAACAAGAACAAAACCATACATCATTGAAACATAATGAAGACCAATAAAACAATCCTTGATCATTTTATTATTAACTCTGGTAATGAATACATTGCGAGGGAAAATGGCTTTGAATTTGCATCACTTCTGTATTCAATTGCTAGTACTATTATCAAAAATTACATATGCATATCAACTAGACTCAAAACCTAAGACAAAACTCTAAACTATTCTTTGTATTCTCATTACAAATTTTCTCTGTGCTCAATCAACAACCAACTCATACATCTGGCCTTGAATTCCTTCTTATAGAAGTGAAGGAGCCAACAATTTTTGGACTAGAATGTACACATGTCCTATTTTCGTTGGATTGTTACAAAAATCAAATGGAGGGAAATATCACATGCGACAAAAACCTACATTCGCCGATGAAGATTTGGTCCTGCCTTCCATAAGGCACCTTTTATTTGTTGTAGCATTATATCCATGTGCTTTCAAAATTGTGTCCACGTACACCAAGCTTGAATGAAAGAAAAGCATGAAAAGAAGAAAGAGAAATAGGACAAATTACCTCCATGTCTGCATCCATGTCAACAAATTCAAACCAGAGAGAATACAATATTTTATCCTTAATTTATCAAAGGCCTAATTTGTACTAGTTCCAAGCCATGTATTGTATTCTCCCATCCGCTACTCTCCATTATTGCAAACTTAAGAACACAATTGTATCAACCACCCCCACAACAACACTTAATCTTCCAAGATGTCCGGGTACTTGTCTTTCCATGATTGAAATTATTTTTCTAAGGGCCAACTGAAAGCTATGACACTGTCAGCCTTTGCTCTGTATGGAGCATACTTGGTTACAACCTGGTTGGATTCTTTATCAAATTCCTCCAAGGCAATCCCTACTTGAGCAAGCATGTCCATGTTTTTCTTTAGCATGCTCATGTCGGTTCCTTCACAAATCAAGGATGCTTGCTTTACAATTGCATCATTTGCTTGCCCTCTCCAATCTTGCAAAGATTTGATCTCACCATTCTCCTTCAAGATGTCAGGAAGGAGTGCAAAATTCATCTCATCAATTTTTTTAACCAACTCCCTTATTTTGGCCTCCAATGGCTCAATCTTTCCTTGGAATTCATGCATTCCATTCACCAGTCTAAGGGTAGGTTGGATATTATCTGGCTTATTCACATCATGCTTGGATCCCACAACCATTAGCCTCAAATCTTGCAATCTAGGAATCTATTTTTCCATGAGTGGGATTGCCACTTCCTTATCTCTGTCAAAATTATTCACAACATCAATCATAGAAGAATAATTAGCATGAATGCTAATTAATCTCTTCTCAAATCCCCTGTTTAGATGCTCTAAGACTACAGTCACAATCTTTAAATTGCTAACAAGGATCATTTTGTCATGTTGATCACACCTTTCTTCATAGGTTTTCAACTTCTCAAGTAAATCCTCCTTGCTGATTTCTTCTGTCTGCTATGCCTTTGATGTGTCGGGCTCCTCAACTGAAATAGGAACATTCCCTTGTTATATGGCACAATTTCCATTGAAGTTTATGTGGGGGGAGTAGGGGAAAAAGGTGTTTGTGCTTGTGGTGAGGTAGGAGAAGCAAGATCTATTTGCATTGGCCCACTGGATTGCATATTTTTCATCTTCTCCTTTAATAGTGCAATTTTAGTCTGCAACTCCATGATATTTTGCTGACCTTTTCCATATTCAACCAATAGATTATTATAATTTTTTTTTAATCTTTCCTTTTATGCTATCACAAATTCCATCTTTTCCTTTGTGAATTGAGTAATGTTGATTGACATGCTGACAGCTTCAATGACAGAGGTATTAGATACCCTCTTTATAATCAGGCCCCCTATGTAGTTTATAGATGGTTTTGCAACTTCTGGTTTTTTAGTGTTTGGAGCTAAAGCCCAAATTGCCAATGTATCCCACTGCTCACTAAAGGCGAACCCTTGTAGTGCACTTATTGCTTCCTCCTTCGAATTATATAAAGGCCTACCATACCTCTTCACCATGTCAAAAGAAATGGTAGATGCTAGGTCCAACTCTGGTAACAGGAGGAAACCACTTTTTCTCACCAATTCTTTGCCCTCTTGTGCAGTTTTTCCCTAGAAACTTTCTTTCATTTCCTTCATGACATGGGCCTGAATAACTTGATCAGGCAACTTTGGGTGGAGGCTTCTCTTCTTTGCAATGTTATTCACATATTCATCTTTCTTCGCTCTCCAAGAAAATTCCATGAAGGCTAAGGACTTGACAAATGAGTCATCGTCCATGAATTGTTTACAGGCCTCTACTCTGACATCATCAGTATTGTTCATGCATGTGAGGTCCACCTTGCTCAATCTAAGGCCAAGCTGCTTTGGTATCATCTCCCTAGGGGGAAGGCATTCCCTGTCGCATCTCTTCTTCAGTGACCAATATCTCATCATCAGAATCCTCATCATAATCCACCAAGCCACTTGATTCAACCTTTTGTCTCTTTGGGGGTGGTTGCCTTGGTGGTGATAACTGCCTTAGTGGTTGTTACCCATAAATTTTCCTTAAGTCATTATTCAAGATGTTATCTTATTGTTTTGCCTAATTCATGGACCAAATCTAGTTCTTGGCGGTCTTTTGTCACCTATTTCAAACTCGGGCGGTGTTTTGTTAGGTTCGTCAAACCTCCCATTTTACTGCCTACCTTATTTTTTCTTTCATTGGGTGGTTTTCTCTGGTCACATCCAAATCCATTTATCTCCCAAAGTTCATGCACGTAACCAATTAAGTCATTAGTCAAAGTTCAGAAACTTCATCCGCAAGTTATTCCTTGGGCGGCATTTTCTAAGTCATTTTAAACCTGGGCGAGGTTTTGTTAAGTTATGCGAACCATAGGTTTTCCCGCCTACAAAGAGTTATATTGATTAAACCAGATTAAGATGTTATACAGAAGAAAGCTAGTAATTTTCCAAGCACAACATAAACAGAAACCAACAAACCATACATGTAAAAACACAAATAACACCAAAAAGATATATTTTATTCATATGTAATTGTTTTTACATTACACTAGTATAGCTATAATCGCTTGGTTCGAGTACAAAAACCCAGGTTGGCAGACACAAAAAGAGGCAAAAAGAAGATATTTCAGGTGCACAAGGTAAACATCAAGACCCAGATGCTCTCAGTAACAACCTATAAGCATTCAATTTGAGCAGGTGAAAGTAGGTTCTCGTGTGACTAGAGGAATTCCATGAACAACCCCATGTCGTTTCTCACTACTCTAGTGTGCAACAGAGCCATGACCTCCTCCATAGTCTCCTCCTAGATAGCGGATGCAATCCAAATGGCATCAACTACCAGCTCAATCCGAGGATACTAGCTGAGTCCATTTATTGCCACCCTGACTCAGTGATGGAAGTCAGGTTTCACCAAACACTCCAATGCCCTCACACCCCAGTCTCAATGGCTAAGTCTTGACAACTATGTAAATGAATAGCTCTAGCATGATGGTGTTATGCACATGATCTTGGCTTAGAAACGCCTCGCCCAAGATGCTTTAGATCACTTCTTCTTCCACTTCACTTTGCACGATGAAGACCTCTTTTAGTTGGTCAGAAATGTGCTTGAACAGAGGATTGCACTTAATCTCTTCTAGAACAATGTAATCGTTGGTAGAATTTCCATCACTTTGGGAGCTCACCATATTGGATGCAATTGATGGTGGGAAAGAAGTGATACTGCTTGAATTTATAGAATTTTGGTTAGACATGGGTGCATTCATTCAAGATTGATAAGATGTGAATTTAATTCACATTTATGTTTAGCTTGTGTTGATTGAATTACAATCCTTCATTAGACAACTCACACGTGCTACCACTTGGATTCCTCATACATTGCATTAAAGATTGATGAAATGATTGGTCCTTTGGCAGCTGTTGCTCGGTGATGATTGGTTTTCTTTGTCGATATCTATTCTTGGAAAAATTTCCATTGTCTTATCAATTTCCCGATAAATGTTTGGGATACAAGAAGTCACTAAATTATAAACAACTTTAGTGTCTGTTCAATGACTTTAGTCATGCTATAAATTAGAGGTTAAACATGGATGAAGGAACTTTTGATTTCTCTGAATATATCTGGGGGTGTTTTTGAGGAGAAAGGATATTAATTACAGTTTACAATAGCTTAAAATCAGTGTGTTATAAATTAAAAGATTTGAAGTATGCAAACCTGAGTGTTATGTGTACGACATAGCTATGATTTCTTTGAAAAATGAGCTATATGTCTTTTATTTATTGTAGTCTGATCTATTTACATTAGTTAGATTTGATAGTCATGATTTTCCAATCTTTGTATTGATCATAAATGGCCGTGTTTTCTACCCTCACGTTAGTTTCATATTTATGAGCTAGTGTTAGTCACCTTTTCTGTTTTCTGGTTAAAAGCATATGTCATTTCTTTAGAATAGATAAATTCATCGAAGATCTTGTGAGGGAGTTGTACCTCGACAAAAATTTAGAGAAAATCCACAAATGCAATTGTGCATTTTTCAGAGCTATTAGCGGATTTAAATTAGTGCCAAATCTGGGTTTAGAGTCATTACTTGATTTATCTATCAAGGCTTATTTCATTCACTAACAATGGTGAATCAATGTCAAAAATTACAGGACTAGTTGACCTTGGGGGAGGCAGTTGTGGGATTTCATGCATCAGTGAAGGGACCATTGGCTCTTCTTGTTGAGAAGAGGTAATCACTATTTTTTTTTCCTTCACCCTATCCTTCGTCCTTTTGAAAAAAATTACCTTCTTTGGGGACTGAGAGGTTGGTCTTTCTTCCATCATAGGGGTTTCCCCCTCACCTTGTTCCTCTACTACAACAACTTTCCCTTTGTCCTGGATTAACCTTTCACCTTTCAATTGTCCAAGCACCTGCTCAAAATTTTGAAAAACATTACTTTATTCTTTGCATTTCATCCTTTATGTTTGTTAGAGCCAACAATTGAGGGTCCTTAGACTGCAGTTCCCTTTCCAATTTATTAAAAGCAATCCATTTCATCTTTCTATCATCTTGTTTCTGAAAGTAAAAAATATTTCTTATCACATCGTCTGGAAAGTAGAAGTTGTGAACAAACTTGGAGCTTCTGATTCTGGCTTTCAGCGATGCCATGAATCCCTCAGGATCATGGTTTCTTGCTCTCACTCTCTTCATCTCATAAGGCTTAAGTACATCAACAATCTTATTCCACCCTCCTTTAATCATGACAAAGTTAGAGAAACAAATGTACATAGGGAAAATAGTTCCCTTACCTCGATCTTTCAAATGGTTGTTCTCAACATCTCCTAATTGCCATATTACTTCTAAGAAACCAATTTTTAGTGGCACATCTCTTGGCAGTATGTGAGGTGCAACACTTGTGCCATACACCCTCAAAATTGTGTAGCTTGGATAAGGAATGATAGCTCCCCAATTATGATTTATGTTCAATTCAGGCCTCTTGTCTTTAGGCCTCAAGAAGTCATGCAAAGTTGTAGGAACTCTTTGCATGTTCATAATCAAAACCCTCCTTAGCTTGGAAGCAAACATATTTTCAAACACAACAAAACTGAACTTGTTGTCATTCTTGTCAAGGAGTGTGGTCCAACATTGGATAGGTAGATCCATATCACCCTCCTTGTCTAATGCCACATCTTTTCCAAAATAAGTAGCTCCCTTGAATAGAAACATATGCATGAATAATGAGTACTAGTAGAATCTTATCCCATATCCGCCATTTTCAATGCAACCAAACCCTCATGAATCTTTTCAGTCAAGTATCCTCCATAGTCATAGAGTGTGTTGCATGTAGGATGTTGGATGTTAGCAGCCATATACGTCTTAGCCATTGGCATGCTTGTATTTGGGTCAAAACCTAAGATTTGGCACAAAGAATAGAATTTCCTTTGAAAGTAGAACACAAAATAATCAAGATGGGGTATGGCTCCTTATCTGATGGGCCCAAGATGATCTTTCCTTGTCCTTTGATAGTTGCCAAATAGTGCTGCAATACTGAGATCTTGAAAGTATTTTTACTTTCTCATATTCAGCCCTGAGTGCCTTCTCATCAATCTTTACCATATCTTCACTCCACTCAGTCAATTTGAAGACCTCAACTATTTCTTCCTTGGTAACCTTTACCATTTCAATTCCATCAAATGTTCTTACAGTTCTAGAAATTGGGCCATTATTTGCTGCTATTGCCTTTAGTAGATCAACATCCATATAAACATTTGGTACTATCAGCTTCCCCATGTCCAATGTCTAGGGGTTACCAATGGGGATGCCACAATTTTGATTTCCAAACCAGCAACTAAACTGTACCCATCCAGTGTATGGTAATGTGGCATCCTTAATAGTGCACTGTTTATCTATAATCCCTTCTACAATTTGTGTGACTCGGAACAATAATTGACCCTTAGGTTTCTTAGATGTAGAGGGTTTCAATTGCTCAGTCAAATCCTGAACTAGGGGTCTAATTGCAAGCTTAGACCCAGAGGGTTGGTCCTTTGATGCAAATGCTTTGACTTTAGGTGTCATGGTTATAGGGTTTTTGCAAGCTAGGGTTTCTTTCTCAGCAAATTATAAGCTCAAAACTAGGGTATGGGTTTGACACAAAGCAATAACAAGACTAAATAAGGTAATAATTCGGACCGAATGTCAAACCTTAAAAGAAATGCAACAAACTAGAAACCTTATTGATAAAATGATAGAGAAAGGTAATTCTAGCAAATTTTAAGACAATTGCAAAGCAGAGTATCGATTTCACTTACCAGTTTGCAGTCACTTTGAAAACCCTAATTCTGGTCGTCGAACAAGCTTGAAATTTGCAGCAAGAACTCCTTTGACATGTTGAATGCTTTAACAATATGCAATTATGCTTTAAAGCAAGTTTTTATGGCTTTATGGTAGATCAATTTAGTAGTTCAATGTCATATTTTCCATTACTACTCGCTTGCGCAAATTAGAACAGTTCACTTGACCTTAATCTCAACTTTGAATTTTAGTAGTCAATCTTGTAGTGAGATGGCTTGATGAATAGACCAGATCTAGTCAAATTAGTTTGAAAATATGACCGTGAGCAACTATCACTGTCGACCAATCAAGATTCACCATGTGGACATTGCCTCCAAGTCACCCCGCAGGATCCACCATCTCCAAAAGCCATGAAAAATGGCTACGTGTTAGCCTCCCCGCTTCCCCATTGAGATTAACCTATGTACATCTTTCAGCAGCGGGGAGGCGGGGAACAAACCAGATTAAATCTGGAGCCTTCAATCTGAGCGCACATTACATCTCAAGCCTTCCACCTTAGTGCATAACCTTTAAATTGAACGAACGACCCAGATTAAAACATCTTGTACACTTTTAAACCATGTGCTCAAAAGAACCTTTTAGTAGCGCAGGCTTTAATTTCCCAACCTTATGCCAAAATATTTCTCAAATGTTTCCCACTTTATAATGTTTCCTTGATGGCTCAGATCATTCCATGTGGCGCTTCCTCGCGTCCCCGCTGAGAGAAGGGAGATGAAGCTGGGTCCCCCGCAGGCTAGCAGGGAACGGTCAGGATTAACCTAAGCTAAATCATCTCAATCGTTGATCACTTAAAGCTTGACGTTCGCTGCCTTTGAAATACGATGGGCCCCGCCGACAGATAGAACACTTGGTGCTCGCTCACTTCCCCGCTGGTTTATTTTAATGAATATTTAAACCAAGCGAGGGCGCGAGGAACAACAAGGATGTAACCACTTAAATCCAACCCCCTGCATAAAAGCTTAAAACTGCATGCGTATAGTTGTTAACAACTTAAAAGGGGACCCAACTAGGTTGACGAGTGGAGGGGACATAAAACTCATGTCAATACTTTAGACCAAAGATAAAATTAAAGCCCTTTTAGACTTTGATGTGCAAATATTTCCCATCAATAGAAAAATTAAAGATTCTAGGAAAAGGGGCCGGTAAAGAGGAGGAAATCAATGACATAAGTCATAACTAATGTGACTAGGAACGGGTGCTTGAAGGTCAACAATGAATTATAATGCTTGCAAAGGGATTAACACTCAGTGTTTTTCAGATAGGGTTTACGGCATATACATAAACCTTAAAACAAGGGCAAGACCAAAACCCCAAGCCATAAGACCAATTCCAAACTAGGAAAAAACAACCAGATTTTGCAAGATTTATCAATGGAGCACAAGAATTTTTAGGGGTTCCACCAGGTGGCATGCTTGATATTAAGAATTCCCATCCCTTCTGAAGAGCACATAGGAAATACTGAGAGAGGGGGGGGCGGGGGTGAATCAGTATTTCAGAACTTTTTACAACTTTAAACCAGATTTAACATGTAAATAAGAAATCAAAACATTAAGAACATCATCAAACACCATTAACAAGATAATCACCAGGATTACATGGAAAACCCTTTCGGGTAAAAAACCACGGCAAAATATTTCTTTTATTTATCTCCAAAGGGCACCAACCTTGATTACATATAGTGAGCACCAACCCACCGAGAGCACCAACTCTAATTACGTTTAGTGAGCACCAATCCTCCTTCGAAGCACCAACTCTGAATACGTTTAGTGAGCACCAACCAACCTCCGAAGCACCAACTCCGAATACATTGAAGCACCAACTCTAGTGGCTAAAGCACCAACTCTAGTCTTCGAATACTAATCTGTAGAACACTGATTTAAGAAATGCCTTCACATGAACTGTGAGGCTCTCAACCATTCGCACTGTCCAAGACAAAAGATCACTTACAAAACTACACTCTCACACAAACCGAAATTTCCTTCAAACTGAATACAAACTCAAGACCAGGCTTTCAACACCTCTTGTAAAATCATTGCTCTCAGAACTACCTCCACAAACTTCATTACACAAAATTATATACTTAGACATATTATCATTTGCAGCCAACATTCAGACACAAGATCCCAGACACAGTTTCAATGTAATAACATCAACTTGAGTAATCTACGGCAAGGATAAACACCCCTTTGTCTCTGTCGAACTTTTGTCTCTGTAACACCCAGCTCAAACGAAAACAACATAACCATACACAAAAACATCAATTTGATTACAAACAAAAATTGGGCTCTGCGTTGACACACTTGTAGAATATGATCTCCTTGTCTAATTTATTCACTGAACAATGAACTTATATAACAAATCAAATAGCTAGTAACAAAGATGTTCATGTACAGGGATTGATGAATGAATTGCATCTCAAATACTGCTCAAAAACTTTTTGCACACTCAGTACTCAAAATATACAAAGTTGATAACATATATCCATGATAATGCTGTAAACACCACCGAGAATATGAGCGCTACTCCATGCATACTCAACGCTACTCAATCAAGGATATATTAATAATGTAATGACTTGCTTATAAAACCGACAACCTTCCACACACTATCACAACATTCTGTAGAAGCATACTTTGAAAAGCAGTAATGACCATTTATAGAAATCCGACTTCAATTATCAACTCGCATCAGCTCTCTCACACAGCCCACGAACATAACACACCATATATCTTCATTCAACGCACACTTTTAAAAGATAGAACTTAACCGACATACTTAATAGAGTCAACTCTTATACAAAGGTGTTTCCTGAGGAATATATATATTTTTCAATCATTATGACCTTGCACGATATACAACCCAAAATTCCTCACCAACATTTACACCATGAACCAAAAGCAAATATCCCATATATGAAGGACTCGATCCCCATCTATTTCATTTCTCACAACCAAAAAATAAACTGCGTTACCTTTACCTCACACAGCTCTGCTAATCATCGTCCAACTTACTGTAGATGCAAATGATATTGAATTCAAAACATCTCATTTCATCTATCATTAATTTTTTGCTCAAAAACGGCTCCAAATATTTTCTAAAAATTGTGATTCAAGACTTCATAAATTAAAACCGCCCAGACCATGTATATAAGTTGTGCAATTAAAATTCTGACAATGTGCCAAAAATTCAAACTTAGACACAAAAAAACGTCAGAACATATAGTAAATTCTGCCGCCTTAAGCCGTCGATAACATAGTCTTGTCCGTCCCATTCACAAAGATATTCACTTCGGTCAGAATAAAAAAAACTTCTCTGCCAAAAAAAGAGATATAGACAGAGCCGTTTCATATAAAGATTCTACCGATGAAATTACACCTCTCAATGCATTCATAATGATTTTCACAACTTTTCAAATTTGAGTATGTCGAATGCCAGAGATCATTGAATTCAAAAGCCACCACCACAAAAAGGATATGTTGAACCCGTTAAAAATTGAAGCCGAGAATAAATGTCCTGTAGCTGCCTTGAACAAAAACTTAAATTTCTAACCAAAACCGTCTCCAAAATATATCCAAAGCCACCGTTTGATTTTCTATTCTCCATAAAATTCGACAGTCACCACGTCCTTCATAAATTCTGCCACACATAATGAAGTCAAGCTAAAATAAATAATCACTGAAAATACAATATGTGGCTTCTTTCTTTCATTTTGCAAACCATAAAGACTACAATTGAAACTGTTTAAAAAAAATGTTTTACTTCATGCCATCGATTATCAACCACTAAAGATAGTCATCATCAATTTCTGAAGCCGTCAGACGTCAATTAATTTTCTGCAGAAGAATTCTGAGTAAAATAAATCAAGCCTTCAAGAAGACGTCGCCCAACTAATTCTTCAACAATAATCCACTTTATAGATATCCAAATATATTAGAAACTGTCTTCACGTCTTGAAGGACCCGATACAAATAAAGTAGAAGCTGTCAATAATACAAGCAGGGCACTTGCAATGTGTCACTCAGTCAGAGCATATATGTGTCACTTGGTCAAAGTAGACAAGGCACTTGCTATGTGTCATTTGGCTGACACAAAGAAATTCCCATAAAGTTAAATTGCCTTAAAAAATTGAACCTCAAAAGGTAATCAAAGATTTTTTCACAAGAAGACTTTTCAAAGTGCTGACTTGGCAAAGATTTTTCATCCAAGAGACAAGTAAGTAAGCAAAGAGCTGAAGGAGACAACCAACCAGCTGAAGCAAACACTCACCTAGCTCAAATAGACACCCAGGTAGCTCAAGCACCTTAAGCACCTTAAACACCTCAAGCAACTCAAGCAGCTCAAGCATGCAACTAGGTAGCTCAATCTTGACATCAATGACAAAATTATTCCAACACCTTCAACATCTCATGATCCTTTCCATTTTCAAGATCCCCAGGTATATTGTTGAGAAGTTTGAAAAAATACAAAGGAATTTCCTATGGTCAGGGACCGAGGAAAAGAAGAAATTCGCTTTGGTTAAATGGGACAAAGTTTGTCAACCTAAACATTGTGGTGGACTTGGGATAAGGAATATCTTGTACCAATAAGGCCTTGATGGCCAAAGTGGGCTGGGACCAACTGAGGAATAGGAAAGATTGGTGCAAGATTATGAACACAAAGTATCTTCAAAATAGACCTTTGATTAACTGTCTCTCTGATGATCATCCTTTGGGTTCCTTGGCTTGGAAGAACATTTGTAGTTTGCAGGGGATGCTTAGGAATGGGATGAAATGGAAGATTGGAAATGGTAACAATATCATATTCTGGGAGGACCCTTGAATTTAGGAATCTAATGAGGCCAACACAACGTTTCTTTGGTGTTTACATTAGAGATTACCTCCTTGGCCTACAAGGGGCCAGGAAGTGGAATGATCTGGTTCTTTGTTGCCCTTTATTCCCTGAGTTGAGCCTCCTTGTCAAGTCCCTGCAGGAGCTACTCTTCGTTACTAGATTACTATCAACCAACATGGTGGATGAATTCTTTCAGACTCATGATAAGCAGGGTGATCTTTCAATTAAAACGACTTACAATCTGTTGACGGACTAGGGTGTGGTCTTTAATCTTTGGAAGTGGGTTTGGAACAGACACGTGATCCCAAAAATAAACTTCTTCTGGTGGACTGCCTGCCATAACAGGACTCTTACACAGGACAATTTGAGGAAAAGGGGATTCTAGATCCCCAATAGGTGCTTGTTATGCAAGTGCAATGAAGAATCTGTGGACCACTTGCTGCTACACTACCTGTTTGTTGTTGATGTGTGGGATTTGGATTTAGAGCGTTTGGGCATTCAGTGGACTATGTGTAAGGACATTAAATCCTTTATTTTGAGTAGGTCTGGACCCTTCATTCACCCCTTACCTCATGAGATCTAGAACTAGGTTCCCCCCATTATCTGCTGGTGATTGCGGAAAGAGAGGAACAATAGGATTTTTAGGAATATTGAGATGGGCCCGATGGAGGTACTTGGTATAGGATCTAGGCTCATCGCGGAAAGATTTCACTTTTTAAAGGGAAAATCTCAGATAAAGGTCCGACTAAGAAATAAATTATTATGGCCAAAGCTTGGCATCAAAACCTTGATGCCAATTCCTATGACAACTCTAAATCCTTGGCTGGATGAGACACTATCTGGAAACCTTTGGACCGTGGTTGGTATAAACTTAATTTTGATCGGGCGGCCAAAGGCAACTCGGGCAGAGCTAGCATAGGAGATGTAATCAGATACTACAAAGGTAATTTCGTGGCTGGTTACTCGGGGGGGATTGGTATCCAATCTTCTATGATTGCGGAAGCTAGAGCACTGCTAAAGGGCATCCAGTTAGCTGTTCCTATGGGGATTGAGAATCTACATATAGAAGGTGATTCTAAGTCTATCATCGATGCTGCTAACTTTGGAAGATTAATAGGATGGAGTACTAAAGGCATTTTATTAGACATAAAGCTTTTTGTGTCTAAGTTGAATTTGAAGATTGCTACCCACATTTACCGAGAGGGTAATCAAGTGGTAGATGCTTTAGCTAACTTTGGAACCCATTGGAAAGTTTCTAAGTGCTAGCGTAATTTGGGGAACCTACCGCTAGGTATTCAAGGTTTAATCCTTAAGGAGCAAGACCCTTATTTGATCCATGATAATAACTAATTATGCAATTTTTTAGGCCTTATGGGGGTCCACGTTCTTGTCTTTTGGGCTATGTGGACGGGTGTGAATGTTGAGGTGTCTTACAAGTGGCAAAATTTGAATAATGGGGTGGATTCCGTTTTTAAAAAGGCCATTATGAGGAATTATGGAGAGTACTTTATGATCAAGGCCAAGTTGGGTCGTGCCTTACGTAATCTCTTTTGGGATTTACACTAAGCCCTCGTATATCCTTGCAAATTCTTGATTTCAAATTTGATGTGACTAATAATTACGAGGTGAAGCTTTTGATTGGTCCTATCTTTTCCACTAATTTTCCTCCTTTACTAAAGGCCAGGATCTTAGGATTATCTAAATTTGGCCCCGTGGCCATCTTACATTGGTACTTGTGCAATAACAACGTGGAAGGAAAACCTTCCATTTCCATCATTTCTTGCTTACCTAGCCGCAAGTGTTTGAAGATCTTCATTAATAAGATTGCCAAGATTGCTTTTAGGGATTTAACTCCTCAAGCGTGTGTTTTGTACATTTCCTTGATTGCCCAAGGCTGCTTTGTTTGGCTTAAAAACTTAAGTGTGTGGGTGACCTATCACTTAACCAACATCTCTAACCTTTTGCTCTCACAGGTTTACTGGTTTTTCCGTTTGTAGAGCGGCAATATGGGTGGCGACAAGGTGAGAACGAAACCTGAGCATTGTCGAGAATTTCGCAAGGATCTGTTGGTGTGGCACATTTGTGTTGAAGGTGGGCTGGCGCCTCTGATGGAAAGTTTGGTGGGTCACGACCCTAGTTTATCTGCACAGTTTGTGAATTCATGGAAAGATAGGAGGGTGACCATGGGAGGTATTTCCTTTGAAGTGAATGAGGAAGTGATTGCGCAAGTGACTAGGCTGCTATGTACTGGAAATAAGTACCCAAAGCATACTAAGGCCCAAGATAATGAAAGCCTGAATGCTTTCTTTGTGGGTAATGAGAAACCAGTTCGTAACTAGTCGGGGTTTGAAAGAGAAGCTCTTCTGCAATCTTGGGACTAGGTTTTCCTCGCTCTCATGAATTACATTACCCTAGAAAGTAGATACAAAACCTACTATTTCTATCACTTCCCTCTTTTGAATCACCTCTGACACAAAATTTTGTTAAGCTTTCCTTGTTTCTTGCTTAAGGACTTAGAAAGCTCTGTTGAGAAGTGCATTGAGGCTGTTGGCCAAAACCCGAAGGATACTCCTCCCTTGTCGTTCCACCAAGGCTTCATTTTGAGGCTGTACCACTTCCATCTTGCGTTATGTCTGCCCAAACCCATTTATGTTGTCCATGTTGAGGAAATTGAACCCCCTATTATGGTCAATATCTCCCCGACTGAGTCCAAAGGTCCCATCAGAAAAACCCCTCTAGTTACCGCTGAAACTCATAAACCTAAACCAACTGCCAAGAAGTTTAAGGGGAGTGCAGGGATTGCCCAGTCTAATGTTGCGGTTGGTCTTTGTGAGCTTAAGTCGGCCCCTACCAAGTCTGTTAGCAAACCTACCTCTAAAAATAAAGTTAAGGATGAGGGGAAGGGTTTGATGGAGGCTCTAGTCACAAACAATAGAGGAAAGAATGTTGTGGGTAGGGACTCCAAGGGGGACACTATGGTCACTGCTAAGATGGAGACTGGTGGCGAAAATCCCATCATCAGGCGATTTAGAAGGCTGGCTAAAAATAATAAGAAAGTGCAGGTTAATGACATGGATATGGATGAGGAGCGGTTTGACATCAAAAGTTGCAGGGATGTGGAGTCTAGGGATGGTGAGGAGGAGTATGTTGAAGGGCCCCACACCATTTCGGATTTTAGCAAAGTGCGTAAGGAGAATTTGACTTCCCAATCCTCGAACCCTATGGATGTGGAGTGTGCTGATATTTAGAAGACTGTGGATAAAGGGGATGAGATTCGTGTGTTGCAGGAAAGGATGGGAAAATTGGAGAAGCTTAGTGGTTTGACTCGTTTCGCTGTCAAGTTAGTCCACTGTGTTACCAACACCCTCTCTGCTGTGATGAAGGACAAGATGGATAAGAAGAATGGTAAAGAAGGCCCTGAATGGGTTGGGGATGATATGGTCAATCTCCTCTCTCAGAATTGGGAGAATGCCAGTTAATCTACTTTTGTTGTGTGGTGTGTTTGTCGATTGTTGGTCTGTTGTTTTTGTGTTTTTTGGCTTAGTTGTTAATGTTTTTTAGACTTGATCTTTTTTGGCCCTTGTGGCTCGCCATGTAAAGGGTACAAAACCCTGTAAATTTTTCTTACCGTATCAAAAACATCTCATGACTCAGAAGGTTGATTGGCCCTTATTTGAAAAATGCTTCTATAAATTCAAAACAGATTGCTAAAGGAATTTGCTCTATTAATTTGTAATAAAATACCATTATGCAACTATAGTAGATTTACTTACAAGTGACTATAATAACTTGATTTCTACAGTTAACACACACAAACAAACACACATATTCCTAATTTATATTCTAAGTTTATCTTTCAATCTTGCTTCCCAATAACATTCTTGTTGATAATAATATCTATATCCAATAGATATCTTATACTTCAATTCCAATCTGATCCACTTGATGTCTTCCTCCAATAAAATGTCCTCTCTTTAATCTCCTTCCCTTGAGGGGGAAAGTCACATCCTTTCATAAATTATATGCCTTGCAAAGAGACATGCCTTTCCTCAATGAAGCACTGCCTTTATCTTTTAATTAATTATTAATTCATTTTATTTTTTCCTTGTGATTCTTTCAAACTTGATCGATCCCCCTCTTTTTTTACTTCCTATGTTAAATTCCTCTTAATTTTAGGAGGTTGTGAACCTTCCTTGGGTGGGGGCATGACAATCCGCCCTTCCGAAGATTGCTTGTCCATAAGCAATTTTAAATTGGGATGATAAAAAATTTCTCTATATTGGCATCCTCCATAGGTAGGTTCTTCCATTTGACCAAATAATCTGGAATAACCTTATTCTTTAATTTCTTTTCTCTCATGTCAAGAATGGCCTCGGGTTCCAAAATTAATTTCCCTCATCATCCAATGGGGTAACTCAGAGCAAGGCGTAACATGTTGACCTAGCACCTTCTTGAGGTGTGATACGTTGAAAACATTATGAATTGGATTGTTGGCTGCTAACTCCAATTCATAAGCAACCTCGTTGATCCTTCTTATAATCGTATAGGGCCCATAAAATCTTGCCTTGAGTATTTTAGCTCCACTTCTCTTTATAGAAGATTGTTTATAGGGTTGCAATCTTAGAAAGACTAAGTCTCCCACTTCAAATGTCCTCTCAGATCTTCGACAATTGGTGTACATATTTTGTTGATTTTGTATGTGACGTAGATTTCCTTTGAGTGTATTTAAGATATCCACACTTTGTTGCACTAAGTCTCTTGCTCCCAGGACTCTACTTTTAGAAATAATTATATCCTTAAATGATATTACCTCATACTCATATAATTCCTTGAAAGGACTCATCCCTATTGACATATGATGAGTGGTATTGTAATAATATTCTCCAAAATATAGCCATTTGATCTAGCGGTTTGCTGACCTATGATAAAATTTCATAGTTATCCTTGAAGCCATTTGTTTACAATTTTTGTTTGCCCATCTATTTGTGGGTGGTGGCTGGTATTAGGGGTAAGTTCAATTCTAGCCAACTTGAAAAGTTATTGCCAAAATAGACTAAGAAATCTTCTATCTCTATCACTAATAATGTTCTTAGGTAGCCCACATAATTTGAATATTTCTCTAAAGAAGAGATCGACTACCTGTGGTGCTTTATATTTAGAAGATCTATTCCATGAAAATGTGCATATTTAGTTAATCAATTTACTACCAAAAATATACAATCTTTCCCTTGCACCTTTGGAAGTCTTGTAATGAAATCCATTGAAATACTCTCCCATTTTTTATTTGGTATAGGCAAAGGTTGTAACAAGCCAGCAGGATGTTCTACTTTATTTCTTTGACATACCATACATTCCTTAATATGCTTCAAAATATCTCCCTTGAGGCCCTTCCAAGAAAACCTTTCCCTTGCTTATATGTTTTATAGTAGCCTTGATGTCTGGCTAATGAAGTATCATGGCAAGCCTTCATAATCTTTAATTTTATTTTTGATCCTGGGGCAAGGTATATTCAATCTTTGTAGAGAATGAGTTCTTCCATCACTTTGTATTTGTCATCTTGTATTTTTCCTTCTAATATACATCATTTACCATTGCATCTTTGGCATGTTGTGCAAGTATGGAATTCTTCCAATCTGTCGATATGTCCATCATAGAGTATAGGTGAGGTCTTTGAGACATAGCATCGACCACAACATTATTCCTCCCCTTCATGTATTCAATGTCAAAGTCATAGGCTTGCAACTTGCTAATCCACTTTTGTTGTCTATTATTCAAATCTTTTTGGTTCATGAAGAATCTTAGGCTATTATGGTCATTTTTGACAATAAACCTTCTACAAACGAGATATTGCCTAAACTTGGCTAAGGCATGCATAATAGCCAACATTTCCTTATCATAAATGGAGTAATTTCTTTTTGTTTCTTTGAGTTTGCAACTT
The DNA here is from genome assembly GCA_007258455.2 of Sequoia sempervirens. Classification (NCBI taxonomy): domain Eukaryota; kingdom Viridiplantae; phylum Streptophyta; class Pinopsida; order Cupressales; family Cupressaceae; genus Sequoia; species Sequoia sempervirens. Next base: position 388,703,104 of record VDFB02353493.1, read on the forward strand.
TCAAAAGCTATGGGGTGATTGTTTTGCATAAGTATAGCCCCAACACCTTCCCCGAAAACATCAAACTCTAGCTCAAATGGTAGTGAGAAGTCTGGAATGGCTAACACTAGACAGGAACTCATTATTTCATTTAAGTTTTTCAAGAGTTTGTTGGGCCTCTATACTCCATGAGAAAGCACCCTTCTTAGTTATGTTTGTTAATGGGGCAGGGAGTCTTGAAAAACCCTTAAAACATCTTCTATAATAGCTACATATCCCTATAAATTCTCTTAGATGAGTTTAGGTTCTTGATTTTGGCCAATCTTTTATTGCTTTGATCTTTTCCTCATCTGTGTTTTCTCCTTGGGTGTTAATTTTGTGCCCTAAGTACAAAATATCATCTATTGCAAATTCACATTTGGACATCTTAGCAAATAATGACTGTTGTTCGAGCATCCCCAACACTTCATCCATGTGTCTTAAGTGGTCTTCCCAAGTTTTGCTATAAATCAATATTTTGTTGAAGAACACCAAAAGGAATTTCCTTAATTGGTGGCGAGATATATGGTTCATGTAAGATTGAAATGTGAGGGGCATTGGTTTATCCAAAGGGTAAGACTAGGAATTCAAAATGCCCAAAGTGACACCTAAATGTCGTTTTAGGGACATCTTTCTTCATTCTTATTTGATAATACTCAGAATGTAGGTCTATCTTTGAAAAATACATTGTCCCATGATGTTCGTCAACTAACTCATCTACCTAGGGATGGGATACCAGTTTTTGATAGTTTTTTGTTGAGAGCACTATAATCTATACACATCCTCATAGTGCCATATTTTTTCTTTACTAAGACTACGAAAGAGGCAAAAGGGCTAAAACTAGGTTGTAGATGCCCCATTTCAAGTAACTCCCTAATGGTCTTTTCAATTTCATTCTTATATTTTCTAGGGTGATGATAAGGTGTGGTGATGAGTCCCTTCTCGTTCAATGGTATGTTCAAAACCCCTTTTTGGAGGTAGTCTTGATGGGATATCACTAAAAACTTTCTTATGCTTATTTAGTATAGGTTGAATATCAACATGTATAGTCTTACCTCTTTTGGATGAAGATTTATCAAGAATCATACATTGTGCTACCCACTCTATTTGCCCATGCCTAAAATCTCTTTCCATCCTTCTTGATGATACTACTCTTGGAGACCCATCCGATAGGCCTTGGAGAATTACTTCTTGGCCATTGTGTTGGAAACAAAGTTTCATCTTTTGAAAGTCTTGATAATATCTTCCTAAAATGTAGCCATTGGATGCTCAAAACTACATATATATCTCCCATATTCACTACATAGAAATCTTCATTTATATTATGTATTCCCAAGGTGATACTTAGTTAACGAATCATTTGTGTGAAAGGCGTAGTGAATCCATCCGCCATGACTACCTGGAATCCTTCAAAAAATTTAGTTTCTAGTTTCATTCTTGTCACTAAACCTTCATCGATGAAATTATGGGTGGCACCACTATCCACTAAGATAGTCACTTTCTATCCTTTTAGAATACTATAGATTTTGAGGGTACCACTTGCATTTTCTTCAACATCCTATTTTCTTTTCTTCCTTTGAGGCTCAAATTCTTCTTCCCTCATTTTTGTTTCCGATATTGCTTTTGAGTTGTGTGCTTGTCCCTTTTTTGCACACCTATGACCATACCTCAATTTCTCCTTACAATAAAAACACAATCCTTTCTTTTGAAGCTCTTCCTTGTCTTCCTTTGTATTGAGGGATTGTGGAGGAAATGCCTTTGGTTGCCAATTTTTCTTATAGGAGGGTCATGTACACGTGCCTGAAGGTAGATTCTTTGAATAGATTGTCTTTTGTTGTTGTGACTTCTAACCTTAATGCTTTTTGGATTATATTTTGAAGTGATGTAGGATCAAGAGTGCCTATCAATCCACAAAGTGGCTATTTTAATCCCTCAATAAATAGATATGTGAGCCCACCCTCGATAATACTTGGCACCATAACTGAAATTCTTTGAAATTCTACTCCATATTCATCTACAGAGCAATATTATAATATTTGTGTTTTGTTTACTATGCGATTATTGATATTATATTATTTCATAATCCAATATTGTAATTATTGGACAATTTACTGTCAATTGTTTGATTTTAATTGATATAAGATCTTAGATAGTTCACTGTTGGAACCATGTTATCATTGCAAGATCCTAGTTAGTTTATCCACTAGATCCATTTTATTTTTATTACATTATCTATTGATTTAGCATCTATTGAAGTTAAATGGTGTAGACTATCATTTTGACATTGATGCATTTTCAATTGTCATTTTCCAATTTGACATCATTAGAATTTGCATATCATTATCTATCATTTTGACAGTGATGCATTTCCAATTTGACATAATTAGAATTTGCATATCATTATCTACCATTTTGACATTAATTAATTTTATGGATTTGATATTAATGTCATTTGGTCTATTTACCAATATCTTGCTAGTTATTTTCATTGTTCTTATTCTAGTCTCTATATGTCGTCACCTTGCCCATATCTCGTGGTGATAAAAGAGAGCTAGAAATTGAGTTGGTTGTAAAAAAAAATTAGTACATTTGAGTTAACCATCTTGCTAGGGACATTACATGTTACTATAAATTTGTATAGATCGGATAACTTGTAACTCTCTCCTTGTAATATTAAGTAAAGGATTGTTTCTTATTTCATTTCACTTTAGACTATTAACAAATTATTTTTCAAATTTATCTAACAATTATTTGATCCTGCAATTGAATGGACATTTTTTAGTTTTCCTCGTCAAGTGTCATAAATTTTAGTGACAATTTCACTATTGTCTCAAAGAGGTTTGAACTTTCTCAAAGGCTTTTCACAATCTTTCCCACAAACATTCTTCTATTGATTTTTCATTTGTCAATTAGTCAATTGTCACCCCATTGAGTCTGTTTGGGAATGACTACAACCAATGGCATTCATCAATTTGCCCATTAGCCATCCAAATAGTTACACATGTTTTACAATGGTGTATTAAATCTTAAGAGTAATCACAAATAAATATTGGCAACCTCTATCTCTTCAAACTTAACTAGATGGTGGAAGAACCATTATTGGTTGTTCTTTGATGTGACTAAAGTGGTAGGATCCTTCTCAAGAAAGTTTGTCCTAGATTTTTTGTACTATCTCAACATTGTTAAGACATGTATGAATCCCCGATCCTCTGTGATCTTGGCAATTCGTATACTACTTTGATCACCTTTGAGCTCCTTTTACTTTAATGCAATTCCTTGTCACAACATTCTTGCCTCCATATCCTCCAATGACAAATCTCGAATACCTCAAATATTGCTCTTAAATGCTTCTCTCTTCTTCTATTAAAGATTCTTTAAATTCCATTCACTCAATTTGAGGGGGTCATGTCAATTCAAGTCAACTTGAGGAACTCTTTAGCAACTTTCAATCCAGTTCAATCAACAAGAATTAAACTTACATTGGAAGGGGAAGTTGCTTAACAATTTTAACCCACTTTTCTTCCATGAGTGGTGGACTATTCCCCAAAGTTGATTGATTCGTTGATTTCTTTGGGCTCTACTTTCATTCTCATTTTGGGATTTTTTATGGATGTTTAGAGTTGGTTGCCTTGCAACCTCCTTCATTCCTCTTCTTCTAGTAATCTAATGGATCATTTGATTTCTTAGTCTCCCCCTTGACCATGATATCTTCTTCTCACGTGTTCATTTGAGTTTAAAAGGATTAGTCTCTTAGGGTACAACATCAATCTTCACTTCATTCTTGCCCTCCTTCCCCCTCCCCTCCCCTCCCCCAACAACACTTTTTTTGTATTGTTGTAATATATATTGTCGATGTGCCTCACAATCTCTCTTGGCATGAAGATCATGCAAGACTATATAGTGTGTTGTTATGAGTCGAGACAAATTTTCCAATTGTCAGTCAACTTATTTAGTTACAGCTAAGTTACTCCAAATACATTCTTGGGGTGTTTGGTTTCTATTTGGTTTTTCTTTGATGAGTTCTTGGATTAAAAGTTCCCTTGAACACTTAAGATCTTGGGTAAGGTAATATTCTTTGTCTTTGTGTGTTAGTTGGATCTTGTATCACTTGACCCATTTACTTCCACTCTTCCATCTTGTTATGACTACTCAAGTTTGACCTGACTTCTTAAAGACAATGACACCAAAGTTAAGTACAGAAACTACACTACGAATACACACATTTGCAATAGGAAATAGGCAAAATAATTCATGCTAAGAATAGGTGCACCAAAAATGATGTTTTAATTTAGAAAAGTCATGTCCCATTGCCCAATAATTATTACATGAAAGACCTTATATAAATCAATGTGCCTTCCACCACTATGGAAGTACTCTGCTCTTTTGTTGCTGCTTTTCCAAGGAACCCCAGCTACATCCCTTTGTTATTTTGTTTTAGAGGGACATTTCCCAAATTGCATTTTGATACATCTTCCCCAGAACACTGGGAAACTGCTATTCAATTGCTAAACTAAAAAAATACAAGTCGAGAAATTTGTGGAATGATTGAATAACTCGTTTATTTGTTTATTGGCACACACACGTGCCTCAAGGATTACATGTACAATCATACAACATATCACTGACCTGCACAGAGGATCAGACTGCAGTACAACAGCTGAAAACGCTAATTGAAATTTGGCTAATAATACAATTTCTTTTTTTCAATCCATCTGGTAAAAAGATATCCAATCTCAAGAGTTGCTTGCCCATCTCCAATCAGCAAAAATCACATGCTACTTTAAAGGATCATCTTTGCTGCTCATGTTATTTTATTCCTTTGAATTGTTTGTTCTAGTCCTTTGTGTAACATCAGAGTTCAGCTTATGTGTTGTTTCATTTGATGTATCCTGATAATCAATTTGAATATTGCTCTCCTTAACTTCAGATGGGCTTTTAGATGATAGTGTTGATGGTTTCTCTGGAGATGACCCAAATAACTGAACTGTGAAACTTCCACCTGAATGAAAGAGTGATATTATACTAGTTAAGTTAGTGGTATCTAGAATCATACTCCCTCTTGTTGTGGTGAAAAAACTATGGATATGAAATATGGATGGCCTTAAGAGTTGCACATCTGGCTTAAGATTAAGCCGTAAGGCACAAAATATGGTTCATTAAAAATTAAAATGTAAGCTGGAAAGGGTCTTTTTGGGTTTTGTACTCACCTAGAATTAAAAGAGCTCCCAACCAGCCTGTTGGGCCCCACCTTTCACCAAGTAGAATCCACGCAAAAGCGGCACCCCAAAGGGGCTCTAGACCATAAATTATGGCTGTGTCTGTTGCTGAAACATCCCGCATTGCTGCTAGCTGCAGAATTTATTATCCACCGTTAGCATGTAAACAAAGAGGACTAAGAGGATATATGTGACAAATTTTGTGAGCAGTGGCAATTCAGTTACTTGCCTCTGCCCATAAACAAAATCCAGTTGAGAAAAATCCTGTATAGATTATTGGCAGCCAAGGAAGAGCAACCAAGTTTTGCAATGAGTCCATCCAATTTACATCCTCCAAATGCATAAAATTAAAATTGAACATGTCATTAGCCCACCAGTACCAGATGGTTGACACAAATGCTATCACAGAAATCTGCACAGTAAAGTCATTTTTAAGCCTCAGATCAATTAAATCAAGCCTGTTTTGAGAGTATACAAACTAAATACGTTTTTGTATTTTCAAAATTACAGCATGTTCTAAAATACTGTGAAAAGAGCAAACCTCATATCCAAGAAGTCCTAGGTATTTGTCCGCCTTTGTATTTCTAGAAAAATGTTCAGTCCGAAGCATATGGATACCAAAAAATACAGCACTCAAAAGATTCCAGAAATCCCCAATCTGAAAGTGAGAAAAACATGGTACTCAGCACCATAGCTGCATTATTTTCTAGATGAGTGCAGCAATATGTGAATAAATCAATTTAATAACAATTTAACCAGCTCATAATTGTTTGTTCACTATTTTCTACCATTATCCAGGTGAACCATAATACAGGCTTACAGTAACAGGAGATCCACTTGATTCGAGGAGGGCAATTCCAAGAAGGGCCACTGTTGCCCCAAACCATGTAATCTTTGGTATCCTTGCTCCAAAAAGACCATCTAGCAAAGGCACAACTATTACCTGTTTACAATGCCAACCTCTTCAGGATGTTGTGCAAAATTCTCTGCTCCAATGGAGCTGCTAGTAACTTGGCACAAGCATCCAATATAATTTCATACTAAAATTAGATAATGACATAAGCACCAACTTGTAATATTAACAGTATCATTAATCTTTTCATGTGATTAAAATTGTGACAATTCTGCTGTCAACACTAAGGAATGAAGACCTTACTGTTAATGCTGCAATAAATGAAGTACGCCCTGCATCTGAAGTGAGAAGTCCAATACCCTGCAAAAGATAACCTCCACTGACCCAGAGTCCTAATTCAAGTCCTGCCATACGGATTCCGACATCCCTCCATGTTTGGAACATGAATGGTATAAACGGAACTGTTGCAACCGTAAATCGTGCCACAGAAAATAATGAAGGATCTAGAACAGCTTCTACTTCTTTTATGACGGGAATATTGCTTGCTGTAGAATGAGACAGTAACAAAAACAAAATCAATAGATGAGCTTATAAATATGTAAACCTGAAAATACCTAATCGTTGCTTTGTTCAGCTTCTAATATCTATTCTTTGTCACATATCTTAAAGGTAATAGTCACCTAAGAAAAAAGAATATTATAAAGTAATAAATCCTGAATCATCCAAATCATAATTGTGCAAAATTAGAGATTTTGAATACACTGAAGAAGTATTAAATTAGGTCAGCCCAAATCTAAAGGGATTAAATTTTGCCTATAATAAAAGCGTTAAATTAGGTCAGCCTAAATCTATAAGGATTAAATGTTGCCTCATGTGTTAAATTAGATTGGCCTAAATATAAGTGTGTTGTATGTTGCAACTAATGTTAGCACGTTTTTAGACAACTGAATAAGTGTTAAATTAGGTCAGCCTAAATGTAGAAGGATAAAATTTTGCCTCTAATAAAAGTGTTAAATTAGTCATGTCCTCTTCTATTCGCCCTTAACACAGTCCCATTTCCAACCGTGTTTTTAAATACGAATAATTATTGTATATAATATAAAAAATAAATAATATAATAGTAAATATAAACTAAAATAAAAAATAAAGTTATAATTTCAAATTTCAAATTGTGGGGACCTATTTCCAGTCAAGTTATGCTTTTTGGGATAACTGTTATTTACTGTTTACAACCAATTTTCTTGCTTAATAGGGACAAAAAACCTCTATCACAGGGCATTGTGAGCTGAGGATGAAACCCCTCTACTCACAAAATTAATCAGTTTACTAGCCATTTGGGTAGCAGAACTAATTTCAGACCTGGAATTGCAGGTCATCTTGGCTGGGCATAGGTTAAGTTGAGCACCACACCTGTTATGGCATCAAATTGAGGTCGCTAGTCTTATTTCCAAATAGAACAGCATTCTACAGCAGACCGGACGTAAGAGTCTAAGATAGTTCACCAACAGCTATTTGCTAGGAAGGGTTTTTAGAGGTTATCTGTGGATCTGCGCAACTGCAGCAGTCATTGGAGAGCTTGCACATACCCTCAGATCCGACCCATGAATCTGGACAGAGGATCACTGTAGATATCAAACCCTAGAAGTGTGCTGCTACATCAGATCAATTCATTGTATCAGAATTTATCAATTGACCACTGGTGTTTGAGGGTTGTCACGCTTCAAACCCTAGCTTAGGCATCACCATCTCAGGTTAGCGGCGCTGCTGCATTCAGAGCTGTAGAGGCATAGATCCTATTTGGATACCCATCTTGCCAAGGCGAATAATCAGATTGCACCCAGAATACCTGATTTGTATGTGTTGTTACCAATTATATCAGATTATTTGCTGATTAAGAAACCCTAGTTAGATCTATGGAAAATTACATCAGTTTGAAAGGGGTTTAATGCTGCCAGATCCAGTCAATCCAGATCAGATTATAATTCAGAAAGTTTCTTTACAAATTTAATAGTGAACAGCAGTCTGTTATTGTAATTTTTCATGCCTTCACTGTATGGATCAGAACTATAGCTTATTATATTGCAGATAATCTTGTCTGTCTATCTAATCCTTTAATTTTTTAATAAATCTGGGTGATTAGAATTGATTGACAGCTCACTAACCAGGGATCAAATGATATTTGCATCTCCTCACCATAACCTAGGACATTACAGTGGTATCCGAGCAGACAGTTCTGCCAGCCTGCAGAGTTAATTTGTTTTAGCATTTATGCAGTTGAGTCAAAGAGATCAAAGGGCCTTAGAAAGACAGAAAAGAAGATTAGAGGCAACCACAAGAGGTTAGTAGTGGAATTGGAGGCAGAGGTAAGAAGAATATGGCAGATCAGGAGGATGAATGGAAAACTTTCATGCATAAACAAAAGTAAATGGCACAAAGACAAGAACAAATGACACAAATGCTCATACAAATGATGCAGAACATGATTAACACTAATAACCCCACCAGGCCTGCACAGAACAATGCATGAGAAGGGAGTAACTCAGATCTGAATGGGGTTGGAAATCACACAAATTATAACAGAACTCCAATTAGATCGACACCCAGACCTTTCCAGCCTACACCACGGGAAGAGGAGGTGCTAAACCAAGCTGCAAATGACTTTAATACCTATTTAAATGAGTACATGAGATCTGATCCATATATCCAAAATCAGATCCCCTTTGCACAATACAGTAATGCTAGGCAACGGAAAGGTCACTACATAGTCTTGAGTTCAAAAATTGGATACATATCTCTCACTCAGCCCTATGATAGAAGATGCAGCTATCAAGTTTACCATTTTTCATTTGGAAGGTATAGCTCATAAGTGGTGGCATCACGAGTTGATAACACAAGGGCATCACATTGTGACATATGCTGATTTTGCATAGAAGCTCACAGAGAGGTTTGATAGGAGGTTCCGGAGATGCATTTTAAAGAGTTGACATGTTTGAGCCAGCATGGTTCAATAGAAAGTTATGTAGCAGAATTTTAAAGGATTTTAGTTGTTACGGGGAGGAGACTCATGTTCTCGTTTATTGAGAGATTATCAGTGTCACTCTGAGGTTTGGTGCGAGCCTTTGAGCCAGCATATTTGCAGGATGCTATCCGAAGGGCATTGAATTTGGAGGATTCCACAACCAAGAACAAGTTCCACCCTAAGAGTGCACCATCAAGATAACATAAGTGACCATTCCATAAGGGCTTTCCACAATCCAAGGCATTACCTCCTAAACCTAGCAAGGTGGAAGAGTCTAAAAATGAGTTTCGAAGGAAAAAACTATGCTTCACTTGTAAAGAGCCATGGGAACCAGGTCACAAGTGCTTGGGAAAGGAACAAGTACACTACACAGAGGTAGTTTTCAATGAGGATTTTGGAGCAGAAGAGTTGGGTCCACATTCCATGTCAACCTGTCCCTACCCAATGGTGCAATACATTTTACTAACATCTTCTGCTAGTTTATTTTGATGCACTGTCCATTGATTATAATCTGATCAGAGGGTTCGGATTTTGTTTGTTTATCTGACAACTTTTCCACCTCAACTTGCTGTAGCCAATGGCACATCACTTTTTGCTGGCATACTCTGCAAACTTTAAATTGAGCAGCATTTATCGATATTGATTTACATTGAATGATGCAGACAACCCTAATATTAAAATAACATTTCCTATTGTTAATTGCTGCAAAGGATGCCCTTGAAGGTTTGCGCACTTCCATGCTAGAGCCAGGAGTTCATAACTGATTGTGCAATGGGTGAAAGGCTTAGACAAAGAGTTATTCGTTTTGTATATGTTGCACCATTTCTGTCCGATCTGCCCTGTGCAATGGGTAAAAGCTGGCTGAGATGTATATGGCTGCCTCTGAATTATGGCTTGAACCACTTGTGCTATGCTTCTTAGGAGTTTGATGGTTACACTATTATGTATTGGCTGCATGCCTTGTGCAATATTTTGATTTACGGAGTTCTTATATATAGCTGTGCAATGTTTTCCCTAGCCTATTAACCTTATGCAAGTTCCAAAAATGTTGTGCCATATCTGATAATCTGCAAAATGCTTTGAACATGCCGTGCAATGCTTTCCATTGTGCTTCAAACCACCTCATGCTTGTGCGATATTGTTCAGTTGCGTTCTTTGTATTGCACAATTTATTAAACTATTGCACAATATTTATAGCCCATAAAAACTTCACAAAAGGTTGTGCCCTTTGATAATTTGATTCATTTAACGCTCTATATTGCATTTTATGCTGGATTCCACATCACAAGGGTCATCTCTCTTGTGCTTGCGATGCTTAATAAAGCCTTAGAACATTGTGTGCGTCTGATGACTGCACAGAAGTTAGAATGCAGTGCCTTATGTGAAGCTTACTGTGCTATTTTTAGCATTTTAATACATGTGCAATATATTTGTAATATTATCATAAAGCTAATAGTATCACCTTCTCTCCTTATGTTCCCTATCAAGAACCCCATAACGAGATGATCTTGTAAATGAATGAAACCGAAAGCTTTGAATTAGGGTGCAACAATTTGCACAACAGGCCTGACATTTCCCAGCTGTTTCTAGAACATACTATTACGCAAGTAATTGGTAAATTATTTTTTATGATATTAACAAGAGCGAGACGCTCAATAAATAGTTTACAAGATTTACAAAACTGGAAAGTTTCTAAAAAGAAACTCCAAATAAGATTGGAGACGATCTTATCTCTTATCTTACAATATCTTACAATATTGAGCATTAATAAATAAATAAATAACATTATATTAATACCCTCCCTTAATGCTCAATCTATTTACTACACCAAGATGCCCCCTGAATTTTACAAACTTATCTGTACTGAGCGACTTGGTGAGAATGTCTGCTGTCTGATCCTCTGTCGGAACATACAGCAACTGAACTGATCCGTCTTCAACCAGCTTCCGAATGAAATGACAATGAGTTTCCACATGCTTGGTTCGGCTCATGGAAGACCGGATTCTTGGCAAGTTTGAGAACTCCCTGATTATCACGTAGAACAAGGGAGTCGACCTGCTTGAGATATTTGCATATCAGTAAGCATCTGGCGAAGCCAAACTGCCTCACATGCTGCTTTTACTGCTCCCCGATACTCTGCTTCTGTCGAGGAGAGAGCCACTGCCTGTTGCTTCTTACTAGTCCATGTGACTGCACCGGATCCCAAACTGAACACATACCCAGATGTTGATTTCCTATCATCAACTGAACCTGCCCAATCTGAATCTGTGAACCCACTGAGTTTAGGATCGTGACTCCGAGTGTACAAGAGTCCAAAATCAGGAGTGCCCTTCACATAACGCAGCACACGCTTCGCTGCTACCCAATGATCAGCCTTGGGGGCTGTCATGAAGCGTGATATGTAGCTCACTGCAAAACTCAAATCAGGTCTAGTAGCAGCAAGATAGATGAGGCTGCCTACTAGTTGCCTGAACAATGTTTCATCTACCGCAGGTGAATCGGACTTAGCTGACAATTTAAGCCCTTTTTCCATGGGTGTAGAGGCGGGTTTGCAATCCTGCATTCGGAACTTATCCAGAAGACTTCGAGCATACTTGGACTGGGAGATGAAAATGCTGCTCTCTGTCTGCCAAACCTCAACACCTAAACAATAATGCAGGAGGCCCAAGTCTGTCATATCAAAAGTTTTGCACAAGTCCTGTTTGATCTCAGTGATCAAATGTGCTGAACTGCCGGTAATGATCAAGTCATCCACGTAGACAACAACAAGCAGAATCTCATTACCAGTATTCTTGACATACAGGTTCGAGTCAGATGGACTCCTCTGAAAGCCATGATCTGTGAGGTACGTGTCAATTTTTATGTACCAAGCCCGAGGAGCTTGTTTCAAGCCATAGAGTGCCTTGACCAATCTGCACACCTTCTGTTCTTGACCAGCAACTTTGAAACCTGGAGGCTGCGTCATGTATACTTCCTCCTTCAACTCACCGTTGAGGAAAGCACTCTTCACATCCATCTGATGGACCTTCCAACCAAATTGAGCTGCTAAGGCAAGGACGGGCCGTATGGTACTCATTTTGGCTGTAGGAGCAAAGGTCTCCTCATAGTCAATGCCTTCTTTCTGTGAGAACCCCCGTGCAACCAGACGAGCTTTGTACTTGTCAAGGGTTCCGTCAGCTTTGTACTTCACCTTGTACACCCATTTGCGGCTAATGGGCTTCTTCCCTGAAGGAAGATTGGAAAGGACCCAAGTGTGATTCTTCTGAAGACTCTGGTATTCTGATTCCATTGCCTTTTCCCACTCAGGTATCCCTTTTGCCTCTGAATATGTCTGAGGCTCATAAACATTGTGAATGTTGGCCATGAGAGCAAAATTTACTGTAGACTGCTGTTTGCTCTTGTTTCTGGATGATCTACCCTCCAATGAGCTCATGCGGCATAGAAGATCCTTGATAGTCTTAGCCCACCATTTAGGTCGGAGAGGAGAAGTGCCAACATCAGATGCAATA
>VDFB02353493.1:388718017-388748299 GCA_007258455.2 Sequoia sempervirens
GAAAGTACAGTGTACGGATGTCACAAAATTTGAGGCACGAAAAACGATGCACCCAGAAAATTCGGAGACCAACCCAGTTGAGCTCTCGAAAAACCCACCAAGAATCTGTGATCGAAAAAATTTTGTGACTTGAAACACAAGAGATTTTCTCAAAACCCTAGCCGCAGGTCGCGTTTTCACAAAAACACTGCAAAACGACTTTGAAAATTTTTGAAAAATTTCAGAAAACGGCTTGAAATCCGCACAAACTCGTGGCAAAAAAATTGCAGATGTCTGGGCGACCACGTATTAGTCAGAAAACACCCCAAAAGACGAAGAAACGCGGCCAGAAAACACTGATTAAAATCGCGTCTGAAAAAAAACGGCCAAAAAACCAGTCTTCAAAACGCGGCCAGGAAGATAGACACCAAAAATCCTCTTCAATGAGAGCGTCCACAGAAGGAAACAAAGGACGCGCCCAGGATCGGCCTGCAAACACACGAATCTTGAAAAAAAATCCCGTCGGCGCCCAGAAATAAGAAACACGCGACCAAGTGATTTTTGAAAATGTGTTGCAGGTTGAGAATAGATTGCGCGACCAGAATGAGCACGATCAAGTCACGAAAAAACTACCAAGAGAGTCACGACCGGCCGCCAGAAAACCCTCGAATTTCGAATTACAGAAGCCAACGAAAATTTCAAAAATTCAATTCTCCTGAAAAATCTTCGAAAAATCAAAAGATTTTTATTAAATTTTTAATTCAGAAACTAAAAAAATCTAAAAAGATTTTTTCGAATTAAAACTCAATTTTGAGCAAATTGGCTCTGATACCATATTACGCAAGTAATTGGTAAATTATTTGATGATATTAACAAGAGCGAGACGCTCAATAAATAGTTTACAAGATTTACAAAACTGGAAAGTTTCTAAAAAGAAACTCCAGATAAGATCGGAGACGATCTTATCTCTTATCTTACAATATCTTACAATATTGAGCATTAATAAATAAATAAATAACATTATTTTAATACATACCCTAGGCAAAGATCTGCTGAAAGTTCAAAAAACAAAACAAAACAAAACTTTCTTAACCTAAAGCATAACTTACAAACCTAAGAAATTTTGAATTGTGTAGTGTTGTCTTAAAAAAATATATTGCTGATAATGCGCAACACATTAATACTTATAGTTAGTTTTATTTAAAATTTCCACATTTCTTATATTTTGAAAATTTAATCTATGAATATGTCCATGATGAATCATATCCAGGATCCCAAAAATATCAGTGTTTCCTGTACTGATGTTGCATCTTCACCCACGCCTGTTTCCTAGCAGCTAAAATGGGAAGAAATATGAAATAATATCTCTTGATGAGATTTTAAACAATTAACATTTGAAATAATCACACAGTCTAATGCAGAAGTATTATTTGAAATTGACAACATGCCAACAACAAAGTTAAGATAAAAGGCAAGAGGAAATAATGGCATGAAACACAAACAAGACAATCATCAATAAGATCAGAACTAAGTAATAGAATTAAAACGCAAAATAGTAATTTTGAATCTAGCATGCTCTATTCTTAATTTATCATACTGAAAGGCTCTTGATCTGCACTCCAGTTTCATTGGTGACTTGCATACAAGTTAGAATGATTGCAATGGTTTCTTTAATTATGTTACAGATCCAAAGGAATCTTGGGCCATAGCAGTCAGACTTCTGTTGATGTTCCATACTCATGTTAAGGCCATAATAAGAGTGCAAAAAAGGGCTCAACTTGTACAGAAGAATGCAGCTCAACCTCAGAATCTTTTGCTCCTATTTACTTCCTTACCCACCCTTAAAATATGCACTAGCCACATCAGTCGTTTTTGCTCATGCATTGTCACCTTCATTCCAATAGTGCCTTTGAAGTTGTCTCATGCTCATATCTCCTTGTTTTAATAACATAGGTTCCTCTACTGATTCAACTTGAAGAAATCCTCAATCAACCCTTAAGTAATCTGAAAATAGAGAATATTATGGATATTATCACATTGCTTCTGATACGACTAACTGAAATTCCTGTGTATAGAGAGTTCAACCAAGGGCCACTCCCACTGCCAGTTGAATTATTGTACATCCAAACTTCAACTATTTACTGATTCATCAATTCCGTCCAAACTTTCATTAGTTTTTGATTTATCAATTTCTGTCTTTAAACTCCATTCTTTGAACAAATTGCAATATGGATAACACTAAACAAGAATCATATAAAGTGGTATTGTATATCCCTGGGTATACAAATGGCTGATATACATGGAAACTTGTGAAGCTTTGAGATGTAATTGACACTTAACACCAATGTTCCGCAGGGATGCACACCCCCCCCCCTTCCAAATCCCACGTTTCCTAGACGTCCCCATCCCAGAGACTTGGCGGGGACATCCCCCCACCAGCCCACCACTAGCGCCACCATCCCACCACCAATGCCGCCATCTTCACGATGCCACTAGGAGTTTGAGGACGCTGGGGTGTCCTCAAGACGTCTAGGGGACTCCTTGTTGTCTCCGGACCATCTTGAAGATGCCCCGATTCTCTTGCGACCAAAAAACAAATCTTTTTAAGAAAATCAAAATTTTCTGTGCCCAAGGCCAAATCCTAATGGCCTATAGGCCTCACCCAAACTCCACAAACTCTATAAAACTGCCCCCTATCCTCATTTCAATTCACAAAAAACAAATCAACAAAAGCTAATAGTGTGAGTGTGAGAGTGAAAGCTGCAAGTGTAAGGTGAAAGAGTGAGATTGAAGAGCAAGAGGGTTGAGGAGGAGCAAGATGAAGAGCAAGAAGTGGAGTGATGTCAAGTTAAGGTTCACTTCAAAATTCAAATGCTTAAAACTAGTTTGCCAAAGTTTCATTTGTAATTCTTATATATATTTTTATAACTATTTTTCAGTGTCGCCACCCCGTCACCATCCCTCCGCTGTCCCCAAACTTAGGCCCTTGGTCCCCCCGTCCCCGAAACTTGTCCCTGTGTCCCCCCGTCAGGAAACTTCGTGGAACTATGCTTAACACTGACTCAAGACGATGCCCAATGGTGTTGGGGAAACCCTCTCGTTGTGTACATATAGGGGGGGACTATTGGATTTTTACCAAGGGGATTGCTCCTATAATTACGTGTAATCTTTGAGTCACCAAGATCAGCTGCAATATGATTATTCCTGCTGAAAATTTTCTTTGCTGCCAAGCTTTCAACTTACCATGTTAATGAGCATAGCTTAGTATTTGAGCCATAAGACTTACAAGTTCAAACTATAAAGATTAAAAAAAAGTACCAAAAAGTAAACTGCCATTTAAAAGGAAGCTTCAGAAGCATGTACAACAAGAGGCGTTGGAAGCACTCACCTCACATGTGAACCTATAATAACAGCCTTATCCTGATAATGGCACGTAGCTCAGTGGTAATGCAACTCATGGAAGTAGCTCCTAGCTTATCCAAGTTTTCATTGTAAAGATATAGTATACAATAGGTGCTTCTTTAAGAATAGATTATGATTACCTTGATAAATATATTTTCTAAACAAATATAGGACAAATCAAACTGTCTTTTACTTGTTAAGAATAAATAAATGTTTAATTTCAATACTAATAATAATGGGAGCACCTGTAACAGCACGACCCAATTTTAAAATAAAGTGTAACCAATCAAAGTGTGTTTACTTGTTTAAACTTTAGAGGATTGGTTCTATAAGCATTCAATTTTGATAAAGGGGTCACCTGTAAGTTGTAGCAATGTGACCCAAATTCAAAATCCAAATTGGCAATAAGAGCAATCAAAGTGTATATAGTAGTTTCCCCTGTTAATGGAACTGTCAGTTTTAAGACTAAGGCCGCTAGGGAAAGCATAGTATGGAGCCCCCTAAGGACGGTTGGCTCAAATTGAATTTCTGCAAGATAATTGTAGAAAGAAGCTTTCCACTTCACCCAGGCACAAATAATGAAGCAGAGATGAGAGTTGTACGGCATGAACTAGAAGGTGGTCTAAAGTTAGGAATTAAGAAGATAGCAATTGAAGGAGATTCCCTCCTTACTATCAATGCGCTATGCAAACATCAATCACAAAATTGGCGCCTTAATAATCTTCTTGCTGATTGTTTAAGACATCTTGTGCGTATCTCTTGCTTCTTTCGAACTCCTTACCACGTTCGCCACCAGCTCACAAGTGTTATGCCTAAACCGCCACATTGGCCAGGTCGTTCGCTTCTCTATTGCCTTCGCGATATATGTGGGAGATTTTGCACTCCTCAAAAGTCAAAACTATTGAGAAGTCTTAAACTGGAGTGTGATCTAAAGGTAATAATATCCCACAAAGTCGAGCATGGGAAATCATAGCAGCGGCCTATAATTATTTCCCTCAACCTGGATGGATGGCATTCGAATTGCAAGCTGCTTTCTATGTGGTTTGGTAAGCATGGATACCCCTGTGAGGCTAACTTGCCCGCGGCATCAAATGGCCTTTCTCTGTGACATATCGAAAAATCAGAGGCTAAAGATAATGATGAAGGAGCAGTGTGAAAGAACTTTGAAGGTGGTAAAATGGATTTTGGGGGTGGATTTCATGGTGGATGAGTATCGTTATGGGGTAAGCACGAACATCTCCTCGCGGTTCATCGCCTCCCTTGGAGCCAAAGGAATTGATTCGAGTTCTTAACTTGACCCTGTTTAGAAAAATGTATTTGGAGGGCCTGGATGAAGTACTGCAGGTGGCAAGATACAGTGTTGGAATACCACGCCCAAAGGAAATCCTGCTGGTTTTGGAGGAGGCAGTCGTGGTAGAATGGGTGCCCTTCCTGGGCAACTTCTGGACAAAAACGCTTATGCAGCACAGGGCATTGGCTGGGAAGGGTTGCCAATTTCTCAAACAGGATAACAACCTGGAGTCAGTCTACAACTTGGAGTGGCTAAAGGATTTCAATGGGATGGCATCAGATGGTGGCCAGCAGTAGCTGCAGTGTGTTATGAAGGTTTTTGTAAATCTAACACAGTACAGAAAAGGCTCATTTTGTAATATAATTTGTGAGCATGCTTAGTATATAGACTGTTTAAAGCTAGTGTAGTAAAGAATGATAGAAATAGCTCGGGTTCTGTATAACCCTTGAGCATATAGAAGCATAAGAAAGAAACACCCGAGGCTTCCGAATAGCCAATTTTTGTAAAATGCAACAGATGTAAACCTTTTGATAATGAATATAATACAGCAGCTATGCTGCAACTTACCTAGCCAAAAAAAAAGTGTATATAGTAGTTTAGAAGATTGAAATGAGAATTTCAGAAAAGTTGTATAAAGAAGTTCTTAACCATTAGCATTTTGGATTGCACTTCATGATTTGTCACCGTTTTTCCAAATAATCACTTTAGAATTATCATGGACTGTGGAATCTTGAAATCCCTACTCCTTAGAAGAGTTTTTATACAAGTATTTAATTGTAATAGCAAGGAGGGCACCTGTAACAATGTGATCCAAAATCAAGCCAAAATGGTGGCCAATGATACTTCTGAAAACGTTTTTACGTGTTTAGAAAATTCTTAATTCAATAGTAAGAAGAACACATGTAATACTATGTCCCAAGTTCAAATCCAAATGATGATCGATAGAACCAATCAAAATAAGTTCACTTTGGTATGACTTTTTAATAGTAGTGGTACTAGAGCACCTATAAGAGCATAACTCAAGTTCAAACCAAAATGTTGATCAATAGAACAAATCAGTATTTACTTGTTTTGAAGATTGTTTCCAGAAGTTTTTGCTTTTAATGGTAAGAGGTCACCTGTAACAGTGGAAAATGTGCTCAAATCTCCCTCACAATGCTCTCCAAATATAGACCTAGAGAGTCCTCTTTCTAGGGATGGGAAATGCAGGCACACAAGAAGAAGTTTAGAAGCACCTTCATAACAAAAATATTTGAATAGCAATCTAGGATGAATATGGAGAGGCTTCCCATTTTAACACAAGATTATGAAGTGTATTCTAGTATATAGAAGTAACCTCCCTAATCTTACAAGAATAGTTTAACATAAAAGAATGGAAATGGAAAGCTTCCCAATGGATCATAAGATTATGGACTGCATTCTAGCATTTAGAGGTAACCCACTTTATCTTAGAACAATAGTTGAACAGAAAAATCAACTGTGTATAAGTACAGTTCTCACTGGAACATTGAATTAAAGAGTAAATTCTAAATTGATCGATATTTACAGATGCTATGAATGCATTCCAAGATTATCTCGCACTGCATTGGAAGCAGCTCACAACCACATTTATAAAAATACCAAGCAAAAAATCATAATAAGAAGAAAAAAAATCTACTCTATGACAATTACATACAAAAGCTTTTAGAGAGTTGATATTTGAAACCACACAATCATTCATCATCACGATGAATGATTGTTTTGAAAGCAGATTGAGGTTCCTCCTATAGGTAACCCTGATAATAATGTAGATACCAGTGATTCTATCAACAAATAATTAATGATTCCCTCCAGTTACTTATGCCAAGTTCTACCTTATTTAGGTAACCCTGATTACAATAGGGAGAAAAGATTAGTGATTATATCCATAGAATCATAAATCCTCAAACAATCGCAAAAACCCTGATTTAAAAAAAATCTCAGGTCGAAACAATCTTTTCCCCAAAAAATCCTGATTTAATCAGCCACGATTTTCAACAATTTTTAAGGGTTTAAATTGCGAAAACATTGCCCAACCAACTCGTCACGAAACTCTAACCGCACAAAATTTCTATTTAATAAGATTTTTTAATCAATTTTTAGCATAGAACTGAGCACTGGTCGTCGGGATGCGGTTCACCATCAAAGATTCACTAGATTTCATCAGGTTGCTGAGGCAAATCGCAGGTAGGCGACTTTGAATGGACATATATTTCTAATAGATGTTAAGAACATTAAAATAGAGAAACGTTCTTTGGTATGCTTCTACGTTTGATGTTAAGGACATTAACATGGAATGGTTAAGAGATGTGTTGCTTTTTTCTCTATATCCCACACTACTATCATTTGTCTTAGGCTCGTAGTAATGCTTTTCATGTATATAAATCCAAAGACACAATTTAATGGGAAATAGTAGACAATATCATAAATACTAAGTAAGGCTTCTATCTTAATTTTTTATCATATTCAAACTTATAGGAGCACTTGCCAAAACTAAATATAGACAGTCAGACTAAACTGAAACGAAACTCTATTGACTTGAAAGTTGATATCAACCTAAAGAAGTTGGCTTTCTTGGAATTCTTGTGATCTTGATTATTCAAAATAATTTTAACATTTCAATTGTCAACAATAATACAAAGGTGGTTATGTAGATTATCAAGGTTAGGTTGGGACAAATTTCCTTTTTAGATGCCAAAAAAGTGTGATAATTTGGAGCTTCAATTTGACACTGGCCATCAAGTTTTAATGACAAGCATAAGTATATACATAATAGTATATAGACATTGTGGAACTAGAAGTGGAATGGTTCCAATCAAAAATATAAAAATCAGTTTGTAGTGCTGGAAAAAATGAACTATAGCAATATTTTATATCAAAATGAAGAATTATTTTGGTTATATTTAAAATTCCTATATATTATGCATGATTAATGCTTTGTTAATTGGTGAAACTCACTGCTTAAATGCATTCTTTGCACTTGTTAGGGAACTACATTCCATTTAGGATCATCATATACATGGAGGTTTAGAAGGCCTACAAGGAGAACAATAGCAATACATGAATGTTTTAGACATATATAGTGTAGCATTCAATGCATGGTAAATAGGTATCAGGCAAACTAGTACATGCCTTGAGAAACGTCATGCCCTAGTCTTGTGGACTTATCTTAATCCCTCCCGAAGCAAACCTCATATATTTTCTCTTTAATGATCCAAATAAATTTCAGCAGCAACTATCCCGTTGAAAAGGAATGTTCCTTGTGCTTTGATTTTCCATTGAAACTTGTACCTATAATCTCTCAAATTCTCAACTCAAAGTCCATCAATGGTTTTAACTCCATCACCCACTTATACGCAAAATCAAGGAAAATTTACTTGAATAATAATAGTTAAAATTGTGGCTCAAATAGTTGCTCTCTTCTTTTGTACTAGCAAGTCTTTATTATCTAATGGAAAAATATTTAGCACTCCCATTACTCTTTTACAAATCTACTAAAATAGTTATCAATGAGAACATTTCAATATCATTTATGGTCTTTTGAGATTTAAGATTTTGTTTCAAAAACATTTTCTATTACTCTATCTTGAGCTATTTGATTCAAAACCTATTAAGTTGAATTTTGCAATTGTTTCCTTTGTCATATAATTCCCTTGACACTCTTCATATAGTCCTCTTTGACACTGTTCTAGAAATTTTAAGTACTGTTAAATCCCAAATATGAACTAGTTGATTCCCATTTGGTAACTTATGATGTCTGTTCACAAAACTGTCTTTTTAATGACTTTCTTGAGCTTGAGGATTTTGAGATCCTGGAGGCCAACTTGGATAGTCATGAGGTTGAACGACTTAGGAGAGGCTTTGAACCAAGGGCTTCATCATCAAGAACTGCAACCCTCTAGCATACTCTATTTGGAGTAGCAAGAAAAATTAAAAATATATATTAAATTGCAAATACATTTGATAATATTACATTTTAAGATAATAATGACATTTGATATTTGATTGTATGATACTTCATCATTGATCAATGATATTATGATAGTCATAAAGATAATTGTCTAAGTTGTTAGTTTTGGTCTCCATTCCTAGACCCCCTCATTGCAATCAAGTTTTTTATGTGACAATAGATCCCAATAACTAGTGGGGGTTGGGAGTGGACGCCTTGATGGGGATGAGGGTTAGCACCCCTCATGGGTTTTGGGGGCAATGCCCCCAACGGGGTTGAGAGGTAGCGCTCCTCGTGGGGGTTTGGGGGCAACGCTCCCAAAGGGGTTGAGGGGTAGCACCCCTCGTGGGGTGCCCCCATCGCTAAGCCCAAATTAAAGCCTTTGAAACCACACAAACCTTCATGGTGCACGCCATTTTCACAATTTTATCTTCAAAAGCACTTTTTGCATTTTTTAAGTGTTTTTTAATTATTTTTTGCCACCTGCAAGGCGCTAGCACCTACAAGAGTGCCTGAGAATGGCCGTGGGTGCTCCCGGAGCAGGCATGGGAGCCCAATTAGGAGAACCTAGTAACATAGAGCAAGAGTCATTGGCTACATTTGATTTTTGGAACTTTGTACTTAGTTTATAGGTTGACTTTGTACAAATTATAAATTGGAATTTTGCCAACTAAAACCATCTAGTTATTATTTATGCACTATGAAGAATGCTTTGTGGAATGCAATGTAATCAGCGATATGAATATAAACTCTCTTGCATGGGTTAAACTCTCTATTTTATTTGCTCTCTATATCTCTATGCTATGGAAATGCCCTTAAATTTCAAAAAAAAAAAGAAGTTTTTGTCTCTTTCTGTTAATTATAGCAGCTTCGGTTGATTCTTCCAGCTCTCTTCCGTCGAGAAAGTCTCAAATTGAATATAGCCATTGGCTATTCAATTTAACTTTTATTATTTTGTGTCTCATGCTTTGGCCGACATGTATAATTCGAAACTCATAAAAAGAACAAATGAAGAGATACAGGTTGAGGCCGACTTTCATTAAAAGGAAGAATAGAAATTATTGGAGCCGACATATCTAAGAAGGTGCGCGATCTTAAGAGAGGTGTCTCTCCCATTCACCGGTATATATATACACCTTGACTCGCCATTGTAAGGGCACCTGGAGTTCGGTTATTCTTATCAGTCTTGCATTATAATGTGCGATGGTTATTGTTCACTTCAGTTCTGTGCGAACATAAAGAGCGAATATATCAGTTCGGTTATATACATAAGTCCGATATCAATCAAATGCGAATTCAAGATACAGATTGAAGTTTATCCAGTACAAGGAAGCAAGCAAAGCAAAGTGCGAACTTCTTACAGGGAAAATAACATACAAGTGCGGACTTCTCACAGTGCGGATATCATTCAAGTGTGAACCTATCTGAGAGTTCAGATTGAATACACCAGTCGAGTGATGAAGATCACACAGTGCGAGATCTAGTGCAATATATTATCTTGTATGTATTAGTTGCAAGGACGAACTCATTGTGAGCAGGTTGCGAACCATCAAAGTTCAGGTTGCGAGCTTGAACAAGAGCTAACAAGTGCGAACAAGAGCTAACAAGAGCTTGAAGCAGATTGCGATCTTCTGTAAGTGCAGATCAGAGATCAAGTAAGAGCAGTTTATTTGATTGTTATACACCCATTGCTGGTACTGATATTGGCCTTGTGTGTGGCCTCTTTGTAAAGAGACTTATTGCCATTATTTTATATATAAGAGAGATCTTTGTTGCTGGGTTTTTTTCTCCCTCAAGAGGAGGGTTTTCCCAAGGTAACTGCTGTGTTATTGCATCTGATTTTAAATTATTTTCTGTGCACTAAATCTGATCATCTAAAATCAACATGGTATCAGAGCGGGTTTATGGAATGATCCGATCAGATCTTGAAAAACAATTCGAAGTCAGATCTAACACACATGCTTTCTTCATGAGTTACTTGAGTCATTTTGCCAGCAATCTGAGATCAGAGAGTCATATGATGCGGTGATCTCACCTTCCGGGATCTGTTATCTAAATGCACATGATTATGGAAGGTTCTGAAGTAGTCATGTATTTTGAGAATTCTATTATCTGGAATGGACTTCAATGGTCTTCTCAACTTTGCAGTCAAGAGCTCAACCATGTCAGATTGTGCTGCCAAGGGTTGATGTTTGAAATCAAAAAAGGCTGAAATCAAATAGAGATAAATATTTGGTTCCCTTCTTTGTTTATATTCCTTTATGTGAATTTCAGTTGTGCAGATCTGATAAAGTCTTTCGAGTGATGTTCCGATCTATCTCTAACACTTTGGGTATTGCTAGTAAGCATGTTACATTACCTAGTGGATTGCAGTTGGAAACGGAGTGCATTGTAAATTTGAGCAGTCATGGGCCTTGTTCAAATTTAATCATGTCATGAGTCTGTGTTCGAGTCATGAAGGCTATGGATTGATCTGAGCATAAGATCAGCATGCTGTGTTCAATAATTGCTTTCATCAGAATGTTAAAGAAGATAAGTATTCTGTGTTTTGTTGAAATCACATTTCTATTTTGAATCATGGGCCTGTGTTCAAACCGTAAAAGTTGCATGTTGATCTGTGCTTAAAATCAGCGTATCTTACAGTATAAACAAGTATTCCTTATTTGTTGTATCTTGGACATTGTGTGTTTAGTATAAGGAGATTGTTACTTCTCTTAATTTGTGATTTCTAGGTCAAAGATCCTTTGAATACTTCAAATTATCTATTGTGAGTTGATCTAGACTAATCGTGTAAATCCTTGATGTATGACTTTGAGATAAAAATCAGCAAAAGAGATTGGTATCCTTATGTTGTGATAGGTTGATCACATCGATACCCTTCTCCAATGCATGTATTGTGATAGAATCTTGAACTCTTGGGAGAGTTGATTCTACATGCCAACCGTTTAATGCATTCAAGAAATCTGCAGCTGTGCAGATTATTCTTTTATTGTGCAGAGTTAGGCACTCTCGAGAGGAGCAAACAAATGAATGAACGAAGGAGCTATATCAAATCTTATAGAGATAAGTTCCTTTAACCCTCTAGTTTGATCTTTTGATTGATTTATTTATTCATGTTCTAACATTGTGCATAAAAGCTTATGTGTTCATGTTATAACCTGTGATTGTAAATCTTGTATGATTCCAGTCTTGTTATTTCTTTGGGTAATTACAAACTGTTAAGTAATCTCTCTCTAAAATGCTTGCAGGAGCAAGAAGGTGATGAGAAATTGCTTAACGATGAAAAGCTTGAGGCATCTTGTGAGGAAGCCATGCCAACCAAAGAAATAATCAAGCAGCCTTGGGACTAAGTTGGTGGCCAGAGGGAGCTCACTTCCAGAAGTCTCCTTTGCAATCTTTGGAGCAAGGATCAAGAGGGAGTCTTGTAACTCACTGAGAAGAAGTGAAGATTGTTGTATTGAAAGGCTCGGTGCTAAACCCTTTGAGGATCCCTTCAGTTGCTGAGATCATAATTGCTCAAGATTGTCTTCTGGATTTGTCATTGGTAGCTCCGCAAACCTATTCAAAATAGTGAGATCTGAGATGAGGTCAAGGAGGACTATTCTGAATTCTCTTCAGTACCAGAGGTGTGCACTGGAAAAACATTTATCTAAGTCAAAGTGTTGCAGGCAATCTTGGACGAAGAGGTCAGAAGGTTGATGCAAGTGCCTGAAGATTTAGAGGGAGCCTGCTGAGCCTGAAGAAGATGGTAATCTTGCTGCAGCTAGTTCAGATTTGGTGGATCCTACGTTGTACAGACAGCTGATTGGATCCTTGATGTATCTAGTTAACACTAGACCTGATATTTGCTATGCAGTGAGTGCACTTAGCCAGTTTATGTGTGATCCGAGACAGATACATCTTGTTGCAGCTAAACATATCCTGAGATACTTGCGTGGCGTTGGATATGGGTTGAAGTATATGACGTGACTTGGAGTTACTTGGTTTCTGATTACGATTGGGCGTGTCACGGATCGGAAAAGCACCTCGGCTATTGCTTCGGTTTCGTCCTGCTATGATTTCTGGTGCAGCGGAAGTCTTCTGTAGCGTTGAGTACAGCAGAGGCTGAGTATATTGCAGCGTGCATGGCAACTCGAGAAGCAGTGTGGCTTCGTAAGCTCCTTGCAGGATTGTTTGGACAATCAATGGAGCCCACCATTATTCATTGTGAAAATCAAAGTTGTGTGAAGCCTTCTGTCAATCCTGTGTTTCATGACAGAACCAAGCATGTTGAGATCAAGTACCACTATATCAGAGATATGGAATGCGCAAAAGCTGCAGTTGAGGTACATTAGCGATGGCGGGCAGATATTCTCACCAAGCCTCTCGCCAGGTAAAGTTCGTGTACTTCGAGACAAGCTTGGTATGGTGGAGAATCCAGCCTTGACGAGTATGAGTCTCAGTATTAGTGAGCCTTGCTTAATGAGTTCTTCTCTGTGAGAGAAGTTCAAGGTGAAATCCCTTGTTAACGCATTTTCTTCTGACGGAAGAATTTGAGGTGAAAGCCCTCGTTTCCACCCTCTGAGCTGAGTCATGGTGGATGTCATGTGCGACTCCATGACATATCTTGTACTTGTGTTTCACCCCTCAGAGAGTCATGGTGAAAGTCACTTGAGGTGACAACATCACGCAAGTGATGAACACTCGTACTTACTATTGCACTTTCTTCTGTGACGGAAGAACTTGAGGTGAAAGCCCTCGTTTCCACCCTCTGAGCTGAGTCATGGTGGATGTCATGTGTGTGACTCCATGACAACATCACGTGAGAGAGTCCGTGATGATCTTCTTGTACCTGTGTTTCACCCTCTGGGAGAGCCATGGTGAAAGTCACGTTGAGGTGACACCATCACGCAAGTGATGAACACTAGTACTTAACCATGTGATGGTTGATATCACATTGAGGTGATATATATTTCTCCTTATATTTGATTACAGGCAATGGTGGTAGATGATTTGTCTTCAGCTGGAAGTTCTCTCCCTAGCTGAGAGGGAGTGTTAATGTTATAGCAGCTTCGGTTGATTCTTCCAGCTCTCTTCCGTCGAGAAAGTCTCAAATTGAATATAGCCGTTGGCTATTCAATTTAACTCTTATTATTTTGTGTCTCATGCTTTGGCCGACATGTATAATTCGAAACTCATAAAAAGAACAAATGAAGAGATACAGGTTGAGGCCGACTTTCATTAAAAGGAAGAATAGAAATTATTGGAGCCGACATATCTAAGAAGGCGCGCGATCTTAAGAGAGGTGTCTCTCCCATTCACCGGTATATATATACACCTTGACTCGCCATTGTAAGGGCACCTGGAGTTCGGTTATTCTTATCAGTCTTGCATTATAATGTGCGATGGTTATTGTTCACTTCAGTTCTGTGCGAACATAAAGAGCGAATATATCAGTTCGGTTATATACATAAGTCCGATATCAATCAAATGCGAATTCAAGATACAGATTGAAGTTTATCCAGTACAAGGAAGCAAGCAAAGCAAAGTGCGAACTTCTTACAGGGCAAATAACATACAAGTGCGGACTTCTCACAGTGCGGATATCATTCAAGTGTGAACCTGTCTGAGAGTTCAGATTGAATACACCAGTCGAGTGATGAAGATCACACAGTGCGAGATCTAGTGCAATATATTATCTTGTATGTATTAGTTGCAAGGACGAACTCATTGTGAGCAGGTTGCGAACCATCAAAGTTCAGGTTGCGAGCTTGAACAAGAGCTAACAAGTGCGAACAAGAGCTAACAAGAGCTTGAAGCAGATTGCGATCTTCTGTAAGTGCAGATCAGAGATCAAGTAAGAGCAGTTTATTTGATTGTTATACACCCATTGCTGGTACTGATATTGGCCTTGTGTGTGGCCTCTTTGTAAAGAGACTTATTGCCATTATTTTATATATAAGAGAGATCTTTGTTGCTGGGTTTTTTTCTCCCTCAAGAGGAGGGTTTTCCCAGGGTAACTGCTGTGTTATTGCATCTGATTTTAAATTATTTTCTGTGCACTAAATCTGATCATCTAAAATCAACACTTTCTACATTTTTTTACCTTTTTCTTTTAAATTCGATTTTTTCCCAATTTTTTCCAAAAATCTTATACTTTTGGTTTGCCATTTTTTCCCCAAATGATTTTTGCTGTTATGAATTTCTATCAACAAATAATTAATGATTCCCTTAAATAATTACTCCAAATTGTATTTATTTAATACTATAATAAGGTGTTGATAGAATTATTGATCTCTACTCCAAATTGGTATCAGGATAATTTGTAAAAGAAGCTTTCAATCCGCTTTCAAAACGATAACTCTTTCTGATGATTAAAATTATTTTAAAACTTATTGAAACAAGTACTATGGATAATGTATTCTTCAATTATATTAGAATATAAAAATAAAAAATTTGGACATAAACATATTTAAAATTTGCAAAGCAGAGGATTCAAGCCTGGGGTGCAGTGATAATACTGGCCCAGAGTGAGAGAGGTCACAGGTTCACACCCTGCAGGTACCCTTCAACCCAACTGTTCGAAAGCTGGAAGGAAAGCTTGTTGCAGCATGCAGCAGCCCATGGTTATAAATAGTACAAGTTGTAAAATGGAGAGAGCACTAGTTACAGTGTGTACTATCCAGTTGTGGCAAATGATATCACTTTATGATTGTAATATATAATACTGGGATTGGCTCTCTCCCAATTAAAGAAGGGAGAGTTAATGTAAAAATTGCAGGTTAGTAGCTCATACAATAGTGGATCTATATCCCTCCCAAGGCAAAGAAAATGGGAGATAATCAATATAAAAATTGCAAATTCATAGCTCCTAGGAAAAAAATGCCCCCGTGTCTAAACAAAATACAGAGCAGAAAAATAAAGACACAGATCCATACCGGCTTAAAAAAAATAAAAATTGTATATTACAAAACTAAGTATAATCTAACTCTTTTTCTAGAGTTGAAACCAAAGGTCTGTTCTACTTACCATAAATAACAGTCAGAATGTTGAGCACCACAATACCAAAGATTTTCCTCGACGGAGAATCAATTTTCTTCCAAAACCCTCCTCTTTTAATCACCAATTTCACTTTCTTCTTCAGATCAACAGCAGCATCCACAATTTGGCTGATACCATCACCACTTAATTCATCTTCCTTCAGCTTTAAGAAATCCGCCAATGCAGTTTCCTTCTGTTTTGTGAGTGCCAGGATTTCTTTCTCAGTGATCGAGGGTTTCGAAAGCCCCACCTCTAAAAAGGGTTTCTTGTTACGTTTTCCATTACTGAAAGACGATGATGAAGATGAAGAAGACGAGGACTTTGCAATAATGACTAGTCGGAAGTGGAACACACTGTTTTCAATGGGTTTTCTTTGGTGAGATTTACTGTTAGCTGAATGTGAGAATAACTTGAATCTAAGGCACGCAGCCATTGAAAGTAATGCTAACAATAATCAGGAGGTCACCAGACAATAAAGAAGAACAATTAATCGAGTTTACCAAAATAAGTTGTGAAAATAGATGAAATAGAACTTCAATAAACTTATAAGCGCAGATATCTTAGCAGAAGATATTGATGATAGGGACACTGATAATAGTTATTTTTTTCCGTCCTTTATTTTTTCTGTAATGCAGCTTCATGAATATCTAGAAGAGGGGTTTTGGTTGGCGTGGGTCTGCTCAGGGTAAAATCATATGTTAAATGTTTATAATGTTTTTTTTATGCTGTTTTTTGTTTTGTGTGAATATATCTCACTGATATGCTTCTTTGTCTTCGAGCACGATAGTTTTCAGTCCCCTCGGGTCACGCGGTCTGAGTCGCCTTGCCTTAAATACAAATTATTCGGTTTTTAAGTGTTAAAAATGAGTTAACGAGAATGAAGAATTAAAATAGATTGATTATATTTTTTAATTTATTGTAACATATATAATTATTTTATGTTATTTTATTGAATAATAGTTTTATAAAGTTTTTATTTTTTTGATTGGTGAATGTTTTTGAACTGGAGCTATAAACTAGTGAGGCCACAAACTGGGGGACCTCATCCCTGAATCCTGACACGAAAGCCTAGCACGGATTGAGCCCGGAGGAGTGAAAGACCCGCGTGGGTCCGATACAAAAACACCAGGTATGAAAGATCCGCATGGATCCGACACAGAGTCCGCGAGTAGCACACACCAAGGAACTGAATTTGCGAGCAACACACTCCACCGTTGGTCTAGCACAAATCCGCAAGCACTCCTGCCCAGTCATTGTCTGGCACAGTCAACCTCCTCTGGGAGACCACCAGCTCCCCCTGAGCACCTCCCTCCATCCTCCACCATCTTACACGTACCAACCACTTGTGTATGCAACCTCCAACACGTCCATCAAGGTGGGCTCAAACCGGTATATCAAACCTTGGTTACACCAATAGTAGTGAAACTACTTCACCACTACACCACAAGGTGATCCCCAGTTTTATAAAGTATTATTAATATGATGTAAGTTATTTGTTATTATTGATTGGATTTTTTTTAATTCATTATGATTAGGACATAGTTAAAAGTGGAGTGATTTCATTTAGTTTACTATTTCATTCTATTTATTGAAATAATATTATTATTTTTAGTTAATAAATGAATCAATGAAAAAGTAGAATTAAAATAGGTTCAATAGACTTTTTAATGTGCATTTTTTTATCAATTTTTTAAAAAAATCACATTTTTTTTTATATAACATAATTTATTTAATGCTATGAGATTTCTACAATCCCTAATGCTTATAATTTGTTATTTCTAGATTTTTATTGCAAGAATAATTAGAATAACAAATTATAAGAATAATTTATTTAAATGTTTGATTTTTTAAAAATTTATCAATTTCTACTCTCAATCCCCTTTATTTGTTTGTTAAAATAGACATCAAATATTTTAAAATGGTTCAAAGCAATATTGTTATAATAGTGAGATTTGAATGTAACAAAAGCTATAACTATATTTTAGAGGTTAGTCAAAGAAAGAAAGTCACACCTATAATTAAAATAATAAAATCAATGCATACAAATAATTATTATACAAGTATAAACAGGAAATATGAAGGAGACATTTTATTACAAATAACATGAAGTAATAACATAAAATCTATTTTTTCAATACCAGCCAGATTGTTAAGGATAAAGTGATAAGTATTTTAGGATGTCAAGAGGTTGATTTGTCTGCTACCTATCTAGGGTTACCGTTAATCTCAAGAAAAACCAATAGTAACTATTGGAATTATATTGTGGAAAAGATTCAGAAGAAGCTGGCAGGGTGGAAAGACAAATTGCTAAGTTTTGCTAGGAAGGTTTAGCTATTAAAAGCTTCTTTACAAAACATTCATGTCTATTATCTCTCTCTTTTCAACATTTCTACCTATATTGCTAAGAAAATTGAAATGATTCAAAGGAGGTTCTTATGGTTAGGTGTGGAAGAAAGGAAAAGAATGACACTTGTTAGATGGAAAATTGTTTGTACTCCGAAGAGAGAAGGAGGATTGGGAATAAGAAGAATAAAAAGGTTCAATAAAGCTCTTGTGATAAAAATGGGCTAGTTTCTTCTGGAAGGAGAAAAAGATTGGGTTCAGATTCTAAGGGCTAAATACTTAGGTAACAAGGATGTTTGTTGTTTCCTTAGAAATAAGGAACTTCCCTATGGTTTTGTCTTCTGGAATAACCTGCTAAAGGTGAGAGGAACTCTAACAAAAGGAGAAAATTTGAGAATTGGAAATGGGTCTAGAGCTGACTTTTGGGAGGATGCTTGGTCTATCTGTGCTCCTTTGTTAGCTAGTGACAACCTTTAGCAAATTAGAATCAGAATGAAGAGAAGCATTGGAAAAAAAGTCTCAAATTATTTAAACTGGGATGGTTTGAGACCAAAATGGATTGACTTCAGGAACTGTTTGAATAATGTTGTTCTTAGGGGTGGCAAACAGCTGAATTGGGATGCAGCTTTGGACTCCCTCTTGAGGCAGATTGGGAACCTTAACCTCTTCTCAAGAAATAGGAATGATGAGTGGATTTGGACAAAAAATGCTTCTAGGCAGTTTTCAGTAAGATCGACTTATGAGACTATGGATTTGCAGCCTCTCCATTTAGGGATCTTTAACTGGAATATTGTGTGGAGCAAGAACTTAATCCCCAAGATTAACTGATTTTGGTGGATAGTGATGCATGGAAAGATTCTTACAATTGACAACCTTAAGAAAAGGGGATGGTACTTAGTTAATAAATGTTACCTATGTAATGAAGAGGAAGAAACAATTATGCATCTGTTCTTTCAATGTTCTTATGCTCAAGAAGTTTGGGATTTTTTCTAAAGAGTCTGATAGTTGACTGGGTTTTCCCTCCTTCGGTTAAAATGTTTGTTGATTGTTGGAGTATATGCCCCTATTCTCACAATATAATTTTTGACCTTGGGAGACAAGTTCCCCCGTTCCTTACTTGGGGTTTGTGGAAAGAGAGAAATAATAGGGTATTTAGGGATGCTGCTAAAAGCAGCAAAGAGCTATGCATGGCTATCAGGAAATGGATTCAAGAGAACATAGAAAGCTATAAGTATGCTCCATCAAAGAAAGGGCCTTCAAATGATCAAGAGATGAGAATCAAGCAACAATGGGGTCTCTCTCATGATCTTAATAATGTTAATTGGGCTAAACAGATTATCAGGAAAAACACTATTTGGATCCCCTCGGACCTTGGGTGAATTAAATGTAACTTTGATGGATGTTCAAAAGGGAATCCAAGCCTAGTGGGGGTAGGTGGGGTTGTTAGAAATGAACGTGGCATCTATGTCACTAGATACCGCAAGGGCCTGAGAACAACAACAAATAATTTGGTTTCTAGGCTTATGTTGCTTGGATAGGAATAGGCTATCTTAAAGATAATGGCTACACGAAGGTTATTTTGGAGAGGGATTCCAAGTTAATAATTGATTATTTAAACAATAAAGTAGAGGCCCCTTGGGAGATAAAAGATCTGTTGGATGACTACAAAAATATGTTACATTCTTTCCAAAGTTGCAAAATATACCACACCTTTAGGGAAGGTAATAGAATGGCCAATGCCTTAGCAAATTTTGGCTTTAGGAAGGAGGCATTAAAATATTGGGATTTTTTCAATTTATCAAACCAAATTAAGGAAATAATCGGTAAGGATAGAGTGGGGGATTCAATTAATCATGGACAAAATGGTAATAATTAATAATAGTGGCTCACAGTGTTGTCCAGTTGTCAAGTTGGTTGTCATCTTTCTTTGGTGGCAATTGGGAAAGCTAATAAGATGGATTGGGAGGTATGGTATTAAAGGCAGTAGTACACCAGATCTAAAAGATTTAAAAAGAAAGGGATGGAAATGATAGATTATTTTGGAAACCTCGAGTGTTAAAAAGAAAGATGTTAATGAGGATATAGGGATCATAATTCAAATCTCTAAAAATTGTGCATTTGATTTTGGAAAAGACATTTTGACATGTGTTTTCGCCAATGCTAAGGAGGGTAATAAAAAAAGAGTAATCATGACTCATAAAGGTGGCGGAGTTGTCAGTTATCATAATGTCAGGATTCAAAAATATGATATTTGGCTTTGCAATCAGATTGATTATTTTAAACAAATTGCTCGAAGGTTCGAGCTGTTAATCTTGCAAATGAAAAATTGCCAAATCTCCATCAAAACTAAAGTTTTTGAATTACTTGTTGCTACTGTCGTGAACGAGGAAGGCCGAAGAGACGAGTTTTTACTTCTTCTTAAGAATTATTCTACCAAGGACAAAAAAATGGGAGGCCCTAGGAAGAGGACGAAACCAACTAAATACAAATCCCTGAGAAAGAATGCAGAGCTTTGGTGTTTGTTTGAGCGGGTCGGGTTCACCCCTTACTTTGTTGCCATGGAAGGTTACAACAAGCAGTTGAGCTACAAATTTGCGAATGCCTGGAAAGATGGGGAAGTTGAGTTGTGCAACCTACATTTTACGATTGATGCTAAGCTTATAACCAAAGTGACGGTGTTGGCATATGAAGGAAAGAATGTGGCTAAGGTAAGCAATGACAAGTATCAAACTTACATTGATAATTTTTTTGAGGATAAAGAAAAAGCTCAGAGATTTCAAAATGGGTACTCTAGAGTTTTACTTCCTCCATAGTACCATAATGTTTGCTTCTTTGTAATGAAATACTTTACATTGGAAGGTCATTTCCAGTCTATCCATGGCTATCACTTTCTGATTTTGAACCACATCCGTTGTCTTGAAAAAATTAATCTTTCATTTTTCCTCTTTTCTTCTCCGAGTCAAAGCCTTACCAATGGTGCTAACCCTCCTTTACACTAGGGCTTGATTTGTGAGATATGTAAATATGTCCTTGCTACTTCCCCGCAAAGAAATGTTTTCCTTAATTTTCTTGAAAACCCTACTCTCAAAAGTTTTGTTAAAATTGAGTGAATAGAAAATCAACCCCACTCCCTGACTAAAGATTCTGCAAAAGCCTCCCCTAATCCTGTGGACTCCTCTTGGTTGGACCTTCTCAAAGTCACTCCGAAAAAATGCGGTATTGCTCCCATTGCTCTTGTTGTGAACAAAAATAGAAAAATGTGTTGATTCATGAGTTGGGGGCTGACCCCAACACTATAATGATTCTTGATGATAATGACAACAACCCTGAATGTTCCACTCTGGTGGGTCAAAGATCGAATCGGCTTGCTTTGGATGCATTCATGGGGTCTAACAATAGTAAAAAAACTAAAAGCTCAGAAGAAAGATGTGGAAGAGTCTCTGGACAGTAAGGGGAAGAAGGTGGCAAGGGAAGAAAAGGCTTCTTCTTCTGAGGAAGTGCCAGATAGCCTTGGTAGTGAGTCTCCCGAGGAGGAGACAGAGTTGAAGGAAGTGGAAGAATCTAGCCAGGAGGAGGAGGATGGTGATTCACAGCAGAGGATGGGAAGGATGCGGAGGAAGACACATATATGGCTGTTGATAAAGGTGATGCTACCAATGACCCGGTGGTTAGGGAGATTCCTAACCCTAGTAATGAAGCTTTAAAAGAAAACATGTTAGGTTTTGATACTGGTGGAATTCAAAGGGTGGAGGAAAGGATGGATTTGTTGGAAAAAATGATACAAAAGGATGATAATGCCAGCAGATTCTAGGCACTCGAAAATGCAGTGAAAAGTTTGTGTAGGGTCGTGGATGCGGTTATGAAAAAAGCGGTCATGGCCACTATCTCTGGACAAGGAAAGATAAAGAAACAACAGAGGAAAAAGGTGAACGATGAAGAGGTCGATTTTTCTAGAAGAATGGAGCTCAAAGATAACTTTGAAGATTTTGTTGAAGACCTCGTGAAGGCATGGAGCCTGATTGAGGATGCTTGATCCTCAGTCCTTGTTCTTCTTGGTTTTTGTTACGTGATTCCATGAATTTTTTTTGCTATTCTATCAGATGTTTAGTTGGTATAGGTTGTAGGTGCCTAGACTGTTATTTCTCTAGTTTTATTTTTGTAAGAACTTTGGTTATTGGTTGGATACTCTTTTAAGGTTATGTTGGTATAACCTGATTTTGTGGATGGATATTAAGATGAATTGGTTATATCTCTTAGGGATTATGGATAGGTTTATAAAGTTTGATGTGGTGGGTATTAGCTAATGTTTTTTGGTTCATTGGGTTTGGGGGAAGTGGTTCTCTTCCTATTATGCTCCCTCTGTTGTGTTGTTTTGTCATGTTGTTGGTCTATTGATTGTTGTTCTTTTGTAAGGGTCAGGGCCCTTTCCCTACTTAATCAATCAAAACACATAAAATAATAATTAAAGAAAAATACCTTAATTATTATATAATTATTAATAATATAATAACAGTTACATAATTATTAGAGTATATTTTATTATAGTAACATAATAATTAATTATAGTAACATTATAGTACTATTATTAGTTATAAGTATAGCAACATTATGCTAATTATATTTATTATAATTATAATGTTAATTATACTTCTTATAATTATAATGCATTAATTATTAATTATAATTACTGTTATAATATAATCATTATAGTATATCTCAAACTACCATTGCCTATATATTTGGTGTTACTAGTTTTTTAGAGTCATGATACATTATCATACCCTTGCAAATTTATGCTGGGTGGTAACATATTTTTGGCAAACTTTGTTTTATCCATAGGTATTTTTATGCATTTTTCATTAAATCTTTGTGTTTGTCAATGGTTTCCTCTCTATTTAATGTGAATAGACATAAAAAAACTTAAGTTGCATTTGGATTTCTAGAATAGATTTGTTATAATCTATTCATTTTGATTATTGAGAGGGGGATAATGTGCATGATTAGTGGTAGGATTTGAAGCCATGATGATATAGATAATGATTTTGAATATAAACAATTTATAGGAGGATTTTCCTTGAAGTTTGTGTTTTTAAATGTTGTTAGTAATGAAAAATGGTATTTAACTACATTGTTTGGAGGTGAAGATTCTAAATGTGAGTTTGTTGCAGTTAGGGTTTGATGTTTACATGCATGAAGTTCAGTTCAGTTCAATTCAAATCAATTCAGTTCAATTCAGTTCAAAATCAGTTTAGTTCAGTTCAGTTTAGTTTAGTTATGGTTCAGTTATCTTTAGTTAGTTTTAGTTGAATGCTAGTTGACTTCAGTTAACTTCGAATGCATGACTAATGACTTGAGTTGCATGACAGATAACAGGGACTACCTTCAGTTAATAGGGGATGAAAATTCTTGCATGAATGGTGGAGAGAAATGTTTTAGTTAACAAGAAATGACTTGGACCCAACTTTGGCGCCCAAGTTGGCTTCTTGGAATTAACTCCTTTACATGTTAAGATATTTCATAAGGCTAAGTTAAGTGGGGCCACTCTTGGGCACCTGCTTTGAGGATAAAGCCTTGAAGATATTTACAGAATAAAGGTTGAGTTACTACTTTAGCTTGGGATGCCCAAATGGATGAAGATGATGATTTGACATTGTTCTTCATGGTTAAACTCTACTTGGAAGAGATAGGCATACCTTTTAGGAGATAGGGATTGAGCTTTGTAATTGTAACTCTTTTAGAGTTTACAAAGTTGATTATTGCGTATTTATCTCAAGCAAGTTGAAGAGAGTTTGGATCAGTTTTATTGCAGGTTGTGAAGAAGATTTGGTGAAGGAAAAATAAGCATTCTCAAGCAAGAATTGGAGTTATTGTAATCTACTTCAGAGATAAATAATACATTGATTCTTGGTGGAGTTTTTTCTCAAAAGGGTTTCTCCACGGTATATGCTTGTGTATATTTCTAATATCCTGTCTAATTCTTCTACAACTTTTGTCTTCATTCTACAAATGGTAAAATGGATTAATCAGATAATCACCCACAAAGAATATGTAACAAAGGAAAAGCATATTTAGATCAACAATCTTAAAGTTTTACAAAGTATTAAGCTAATAAAACACCTCAATTTTCAACAGCAGAAGAGATTACGAATACTATCTATCCTTAAAGTGGTGTGAGTTGTAGTACAAGAGTAAGGGGACATCATGTATTCCCAAAGGTGCATACTATTTCTTTATTTATTGCTTCTTGAAACACTAGGTATAATTTTTTAAAAAATTGTTTGATAGAAGTTGAAATTGTTAACTATTATTTCAAACTTTTGAAAAACAAGGTGAAATAAACTGCATTATTAACATAAATATATGTGTTTGCAAATCTGAAAATGGACTCACGATTAATCCAATAAGATGATTATAGTGATTGCGTATTCAAAATTAACATAAAAACAACAATATCACAGGTCAAGAAACACAAGTGACACAACTCTTGTAGGAAAAAAATACACACCTAAAGAGATCTAATGATTGTATTAATCCTTCAAAGAAGTTTACATCAACATATCTCTCTCTGAATTTTGGTAGCACTTCATTACTTCGACAACCTATAAAACAACTCATAAAACTACTATCTCAAGGCTCCAATCTATAGAGATTTGTTAGAGGGAAAACCATTGTAGTATCCTGAAACAAGAGGTAAAAAGCACTTAAAAACCCACACCTCCCTTAGTGGACAATGTTCACATAAACATAGTAAAAATAAATTAATATTTGCATGGCCTTTACATAGGCACCCAACCCATAGCCAATCAAAATTGGTCAAACCTGAGTGCTCCATTATTCTTCAACAACTCTAATGGCTACAAAATAGAACATGTAATAACATGCACACTTGGGTGCGCAACTTTGGAAGATATGTAGAGACATGCAAATCCACATGTACCCCACTCCCAAAGTGGATGCCATAATGGAATATTTCTCCAAGATGCTTTGAAACAATCACAAACATGTTTGTACTAGGACTCATAACAAAACCAAGCTGAATGTTGGGATCCCCGCCAAGGAGGTCACTGAGGTTATGCATATGCACCAAAATATTATTGACAGTGATTTGGAAGCTACTGCTATTTTGAAGAATCTACAGTCTTTTGTTGTTTTTGTTCCTCTTTTTGGTTGGTGTTTTGCTAGTTTTTTGCTTCTTGTTGGTTGCTCGCTTTGTTTTTTATTATCTATTAAAGTAGCAGTCCTTTTTGTAAAGGGTTTCGGGGTCCCTTCAAAACCCATTTTAACTATAATAAAAAGCAATCACAAACATGTGTCAACCTCTATGGAATGCAATTACAATATGTCATAGATAAGAAAAAAATATTAAATATGTTTTCCTCCCATGTCCTTAGGCATCCAAGAATCCATTATAAGAATCATGGAGACACATGCAAATGAATTAGGATTGCAAGGTTAATGTCACCTAATCCTAACATTCTCCCACTTGACATTATACATTGAAATTACATCCATATGGTACATAATAAAATTAAGTACTATGATCAAGGCCTATGGCCTTCTTGCACCAAGAGAACTTATCTTTGCTCACTTTGTTAGACCTCGATTTTGTTTTACCAATTACTTTTAACTGTTTATGAGTTAAAATGCATTTTAATAGATGTGATGATGATTATATGTTATTAACATTACGATGAGATTATATTCAATGCAAGTTATTTTAATTTTGATGATTATTATTATTGTTATTGAATCAATATTATGATATGATGTGATTAATAATGGCTAACTATTTGATTGATTTCTAAGTGAAATGCAGGACTAATTTCTTACCCTTCAGAGGGAGAGGGAGAGGGAGAGTATCACCAGAGAGAGGAATATAGACTTTGGAAATAATAAGTTATGTCAATTGAGTTTTCGCACACACTCACATGGGTCTACCCTAATCCTATCTTTGAGTCAATTTGTGTGTTTTTCTAGGTTGAGTCGAGTCGAAAGGTTAGGTCTAACCTAGTTGAGTCTTGGTTTATTTTGTTTTGATAAGGAGAATAAATCTATTTATGATATGAATCATGATGTTTCGTCGATTAGCTAATCTTGTATATAAATCAAGATAAATTGATTATAAGAAAAATATGTTAAATGGAATATATAAATATAATAACTAAATAAATAAATATATATATATATATATATATTGATTTAATATTGATTATATATAGTAATTGGTGATATATATATAATATATATAATGATTTTTTTCCCCCTTTGAGTGGTAGATTGAAGCTGAATTTTGATGGGGCAGCAAAGGGCAACCCTGGACAAGCTAGAATATGATGCATACTTAGAGATGATAATGGTGAATTCGATGCAACAGTGGTCAAGAAGGAAAAGGTGTCATACCAAGCACTGATCCTATTTACTGAGGGGTTGCTTAGGAGGAATACGAAAACATTCAACTTTTTTGTGAGCCAAAATGGAGATCTGTTCTTTGCAGGCCAGATAAAGAGAATCATTGCCTTCTCAGAGGGCATGATATACACACTATGTTGCTAAGAGGCCAATAGAAGCCCGACGCATATGATATGTAACTTTGTTTTGAGCTTTAATAGAAAGGGAGTTATCCCAAGACAACATTTACCAAGCAAAAAAAATAATGTTTATTTTATTGGAAAAAATTGCTTAAAAGCAAATAATAAAATAAATTAAAATTATTGCTATGCCAGCTTTGAGAGGCATATAAGCCTCAATCGAAGGCATGTTTGAAAGCATAAAGATTGGAATTTAAGCTAAAGAGATGACCATGTATGAGGTACATTTGTTCCTTGTATATTTGTAGCCACTAAGTGACACTTCAAAT
This sequence comes from Sequoia sempervirens, assembly GCA_007258455.2. Classification (NCBI taxonomy): domain Eukaryota; kingdom Viridiplantae; phylum Streptophyta; class Pinopsida; order Cupressales; family Cupressaceae; genus Sequoia; species Sequoia sempervirens. Next base: position 388,744,877 of record VDFB02353493.1, read on the forward strand.
TGAAATTGATTGCATTTTAAACTATCAATTAAATATATTTTACCAACCACTATGAGTCGTGGCATTACGAGCATAAAGAGTTGTTTGGTCTAGCCACATTATATGGTGTGAAGGTTACTATTTTTAGTATGATATTTATTGTGCATTGGCTCCAAACTTAAAGAAAATTGTTGATAATTTATACTAACGTGTGGCATGGGATTCATGGCTTAAGCAATAGAAGAGACTCCTTTTGTGATTCATTATTCATGATTCACTTTTCTCTTATGTGGGTCACAAGGAGAGAAAGGGAGATAGAGCAAAGGATTTTGGGAGATAGGGAACTCATTATGTATGATGCTTTATTTTTTGCATGATTATAGTTACACAACTCTTTTTGAATAAGCAGTGACTATATTGTCTTTGTGATATTAATTTTCTTTATGAGTTGGCAGATATGATGACCTGTGAATTTGGAGAGAGAACTTATTTCTCATATTTCTCTTTGCATTGTTAATCATTTTTTGAGTTTTGAGAAGAGGGAGGCAATAGGCATGGAATGTTGCATTGTTACCATTCTGAAATGCATTGTGATTAAGTTCTAATTTATAGTGTGAGAGCAACGATTAAAGGAGAATTCTTTTATTTTATTTCTCTATACAATACCAGTGAGCTAGAGACAGTAGTTTCTTCACGAATAGACAAAGATATTATGTTTGGAGCTTGGATTGTGTGTGATTGAGTCTAGTATTCAAATCATAAATAGAGATAATTCTTTGTTTAGAGTAGAGAGGCTATTTTGTTGTTAGTTCCTAATGTAGGAGCATCAAATTTTGGTTTTCTTTTATTTCCAATTTGATATTTTATTTTGCTTGAGTTTTTGGGTTTTTGTTAAATCACTACTAAATTTGACACCATTTTCTGACGAACGTTCATCGGTCGTTCGACAAATCTTTGTCGAAAAAGTGACGAAATGACGAAAACATTTTCGTCGCTGTTTTTTCGTTGAAAGGTCGACGACGAGTTAAATGTTGAAATAATGACACAAATTCGTCGGTTGTCGACATCATAAAATGACTCAGATGTTCATTGTAATATCGACAAAAAATTTGTATATCCACCGACGAATCACACCAGAAGTTTGTCGCCATTTCAATGAAATGGGCAAGGAGTAGTGTTGAAACAACACTAGAAGTTCGTCGTAATTTCGATGAAATGGGCAAGGAGTAGCATTGAAACAACACCAGAAGTTGGTCGCAATTTCAACAAAATGGGGAAGGAGTAGCGTCGAAACAACACCAGAAGTTCGTCGCCATTTCAACGAAATGGGCAAGGAGTAGCGTCGAAACAACAACAAAAGTTCATCAAAATTGCGACGAAATGGGAAAGGAGTAGCGTCGAAACAACAAAAAAAGTTCATCGAAAGTGCGACAAAATGGGCAAGGAGTTACGACGAAGCCTTCGTTGCAACTATAGCAACTTCGTCGGACCTTTTCAGTGATTTGTCGATGGTTTTTGTCGAAATTGCGACAAAACAATGCAATTTTTTTAAAAAAAATATTCGTTGAAATGTACCATTGCGGAGATTGATGACTGATCATACATATAGACTGTAGGATGCATAGATGCATAGAAAAAGCATTACACTTGAGATGACTGATCATACGTATAGACTGCAAGATGCATAGAAAAAGCATTACACTTGAGAACAACCAAGGGCTAACAAGGGAAGGAGTTAAGAAACGCCCGATTGAAGAGAAAATGTGTAGGGAAAATGTTGAGCAAGAGTCAAGAGAATGAGCTTGTAGAACATATCTTGACCTAATCAAGCTCTCGAACAACTTAAACAAAATTAAAATACTAACACATACATGAGACATGTAATGAACTTCCAATATCTCGCTATCTTTTCATTAATGCAGAGGGTAGGTAAAGGAGAAATAATTATATTTGTAACACTATTCATAGTCCAAGAATTATGTTTGTAATTTGTGTTCAATGAATCTTAGTTTTATCATTATAATTTCCATCTAATAACCATATTTTAATCCAAGGTTCAATCCATCTCGTGATCTAAAGAAGCACCTTCAATTAACCATTTAAAGTACTATAAAATAAGGTAAGACTTTTACTTGAGAAATATTAGGTACACTTGTAGGATTAAATTTATCGTAATCATTAGGATTTAAAGGGACACATACACAACCTGCAACATATGAAGTAATGGATGACTACAAGTTAGTGAAATGGTCTTTAATATGTGATTGGTTTCCAAATTGATTGGTAGAAAATAAGGTTACAAATAGATCTCCATGAAAATGACACACCACCTTAATCATCAAAAATAGATGAAAAGTGCAAAGGAAAGAGTCGAGCTACATCTTGAGAGAGCTCTGGAAAAAAAACACATGCAAGAAACATTAAAAAAAAGAACAAACCACTGGATGAATACAAAATGGTTCCTTCAGCAAGTGATTCATATGCTTTCTCACCTAACACAGGACATTAAGAAGATTTTAGTCTTCCTCTATGAAATTAACTACTTACAGAATAAACACATAAACCAATATTATATACCTCCATGTCTAGCTGAGGTAGGTATAAGAGAAGTGTACTTTCAATGCAATGCCTAAAAGTATCAATGTGTGTGTAGGTTTGTATTACTCAAAATATCATTTCACCGCTTAAGGAAAAAATACCAGTGATAAATTTCAATCTTCACATAGCCCCTATTGCTGCTACACATGCATATACAAGAATTATTCGAGCTCTAAACTATTCAAATATTAAGGATTTAATTAGCTATAAGATGGAAAGTTGTTTAGACATAATCCATCATCTTTTACATATCTTTATTCACTCCTAGCGCTTCAAATAAATTTGTGTAAATGAGACAGAGATGTGAATCTTTTATGACAAAGAAAATTCTTAAAAGGAGGGGGGAGAGAGAAAAGGGTAGGGGGCAAGAGAATGTTTGAATGTATAGAAAAGTATAACAATTTGATCATTATAACAATGAAACGAATCTTAAGTTTGAAGCATTAATATCATTTACAAAATTTATGATCAAGAATGAATGTAAGTAGAGAAACTTTTGCATATCTGTAGATGGTTCAAAATTTCATGGTTAAGTTGAAGCCTCCAATCAACAACAAGATCCAAATATCCATGTATCTATCTCAATCAAGCCTCTAAACCCTTCAGAACTGTCAATTTTTCCACTAACCTGTTATGCACAAAAGTCAAATTTTAGAGTTATGTCACCACTAAAAATAGAAGAAACAAAGCTTTGAAACCAAATCCACACACAACACAATGTGGTATTCATACAAAGCCATACAAACAAACTAAACTCAGAACATTGGAATGGAAACAACTTCAGATTATGATGCAGAGCATGGATTCGTGGTATAAAGAATCATTTTTCTGCCACCATAGTGAAAA